>JZLH01S0091025.1:960-11238 GCA_001188425.1 Eucidaris tribuloides | reverse complement strand
AACAACCACGGACGCCATACAGAGGTCGAAGCCTTCGGTCTAGTGAATGTAGTGCCGAGTTCCCTGGTCTGCAGCGGGCGAAGCTCAAAAATACTTATAATTCAAAATTGAGTCCAGCACGTGAAGGTAGTGCAGAGTTCCCCGGTTTGCAGCGGGCGAAATCATACGGGACGTAACTAATAGTATCCAAACAGCATCAAAACTTTAGCCACGGACAAGACATACGAGGCAAAATACTATTAAGTCACGTCAATCCCGTATGGAGTCTGGTGGTCGACTGAAGATAGTTAAATGTTTTTCCACTAACTGGAAACTCAAAGCGCGTCAGCGACATTCCGTTGTGCGTCCATTACATCCTGTCGCTACACGCATCAAAGGCAAGTTCACGCGTGGGAACGACGTTCTGCGGACATTCCACAATCCACAATCCCTGGGAAAGTGAAACATTTCTGGTTCCCAGCCGGCACATGAAAGGAGTGGCCTAACCACAAACGATAACTAATTAAACTAAATTAAAGCTACACTTTAAACATAACACCACTACCCCTAAAAAAAGAAATATTACCCTAGTAATGTTTTCTTTAAGACTGATACATTAAGCATTAATATCATACTTCTAACATGAAACATTCATTCCCATCATGCAATTGGGATCACAATTACCTTGACTGGTTAATTACCTTACCATTTTCAAAACATAGCACAATTTTATACTCAAGTTACCAAACATGACTGTGTACCTTTAACCAAACTCGGCATTCCTGCAAGTTACATTTCTAATCTTTCAAATGAAATATGTACGCGTCATAAAAAACAAAACAATTTCCTCACACAAAATTTCCAGTGTGAAAATACTTGAGTGCAACAATAATGTATCAGACTATTACATTTGATTAAAACAGGGTCACCTTTTCAACCCAAACTAACATTTTAAGCAGAAACAAACCAGTTTTGATTTACTGTATGCTTATAAAAAGTACCATCACAGTACCATGGTAATTAGTACCATCAAAGTACCTTCCTATGGTAATTTCGTCATGGTAATACCATGGTACTTTGATGGTACACTTGAATCGATTGGAGAAAATTTTTCAATTTTTTTTTATTTGGCTTATTATTATAATTTCAACAAGGGATCGATCTATATCACCCTGTACCCTAATGCAACACCTACTGTACCTATATCTGCCTATCCCCTAACCTAAGTTCCTAAACCTATATCACTACCTACTATAACATACAGTTTACTCGATTCCTGTATATACCGACATTTTATCGATACAGAAAAATTGTTGTATTTCCTTTAATTGCATTCTTAAAATGAGCCCATTTCATGCAAATTACAGCTGCTGAAATTATTTACAATTACAATATTACTTAATCTCATGAACACAAGTCAAATAATGAGATAAATATGATTTTTCCCCGTGTTAGCTATGTGATCATGAATATTCATGAGCTAACAAGTTACCGTTAGATCTATGGTATTACCATGCGTATTTACCATGCTATTACCATGCTCATTTATCCCAATGATATTTTTACCATTTGGTATTTCCATGGTACTACCATGATATTACCATGGTACTTATGGTAACGATGGTACAAATTCCATCGATGGTATTTTAATGGTACAATACCATGGTAATACCATTTGCAGATATTAATCTACACTTGATTCGATCGGAGAAATTTGTTTTATTTTTTTTATTTGGCTTATTATTATAATGTAAGGAAAGATAAAAGCATTATAAAGAATGTTTTTTCTGGGGATCATAAGGTTTCAGTTTATATCATATTTGTACACTGGATGTGTGCATTTAAATTGTTTGCTCTTTGATCAATGAAACGCATAACCTGAATTCTTTTTACTGCCTTTATAAAAGGAATATGGTTCAAAAAATGTTCGTAAGTGCCAATTTAATATTGTGTGAAATACAGTCTCCTCCCATAATAATGAGCATGGACACAACAAGAACAAAACTATCTTGTAACTCAGTCTCATTTTCAAACCTGTGCACATGTGTGTCCCTGTGTTCATATACCCATGTGTTCATTATATCGAGTCTTAAACACCTCATTATAATAGGAGTGAACTGTTTTGACTTAAGATTTACAGAGTTGAAAACAGTTTACAAAATTTGAAGAGGATTGCACATATATTTATTAATCAAATATGTAGGGCCTACTGGTGATACATGGGACCAGGCAAATTTTGCTTTTGGTGGCAATTCGTTTTTGAAATTATGATTACACATATTATTTTGAATACAAGAATATGTATGTACTGTTCAAAAAACAATCTTGTGATTTTCCTTAATTAAGGTGTGCAAGTGTATACATACAAGAAATCAATCTCTCACTGTTTTCCAAATTTTAGGACGGACATATCCGATTAAAAAAGAAAAGAATACAGGATAAGGAAATGGAAAAGTTGACTCATTAACAACATCAAGCTATTTGAACAATAAAAGGGGACATGTCCCATTGTACCTGATTTGAGTTGTATCTACAGTGTATATCTACAGTGCAACAGTGATGGAATAAATTTAATGGCAGAAGAGAAGATGAGAGAGAGCAGACAGCAGAGAGAGAAAGGAATTAAACAAATAATACACAAAAACGCAATGTTCATACAAACACAAACTGCGTTTACCAGGCAATGTTGGAAATTAGAATGACAAAATTACACATTATACATGTAGATATCGATATTGGTGTACTACCATTGATACAATGGAAGAGTCATGGTTGTAAATGATAGGTACCAAACAAACAACATCAATGTTCCATACTATGGTTCTTCCAAAGTTACCATCGATACGATTGTCCTATACAAAGTTCACTCACATATCCAGGTACCATATGGTTCTGCCATCACCCTTTTTTCCATCTTTAACAAGGAAGAACCATGGTTGTACAATATAAAGGACACTTTCATACTAGGTGTTAAAAATAAAATTGGGTAATTTTGATATGTAACAACACCAAAAACATACACCAGATAATACTGGCATGAATTTGAGTCATAGCTGAAGAGTGAACATTTTTGTTGGAGGTGGTTTCAATACGATATCAATAATCAGTTTTATGTAATTCATGCTTATTTAAAAAGTTAGAGTTCAGATTTTGCTCAAAATCCAACCCCCTGTACAAAATTGAGACTGTACAGGAATCAAATGGCGTGTGTGAGAGTGTGTGTCTAGTCCCCACACAATAGCATTCAAGCAATGGACAATGGCTGGATAGCACACGTTGGAAACTTTGGTATGGCAGTTTCATTACGTCCAGGTGAGATAAATGCTTTATTAATATTCATTAGTAGCATAGCGACTGCTAGACTATTCACTATCCACAAGCATTGTATGTTGCTATTGTGTGCGCTGATTTGCATACATGTAGCCCAGTTCAGAACGCGGATGAGAGCGTCAGTTTTTATGTGACTCCCGAGCTGGTTGTTCATTCAGCTGAACAAGTTGATCCTCAGCCTGACTTGAGTCCTTTTTGTGCTGATATAGCACAGAGGTCATTGGAGACTAATGAATGTGAGAGCGTTTCCGTGGAAATGGATACTCCTTGTGTCAACCAGATGTGAGTGATGTTGAATGTGTTGACACTCTTTTGAATATGTGTGATGATACACATGGTAGTGGTGACCCGTGTTTTCGTTCGGAGGATGATACTTCCGGTTTCGACGTGAACTGACTTAGCTTGTGAAGCTAACAACTCCAATCTCCTTTCCTCTAACTTAGCTAAGCGAGCATCAATATCCAATCGCTTCTTCTCTATCTCGAGCATTTCCCTTTTACGTTCAGCTTTAAGCTCTTCCAACCGGGAATTCTCTTTCTCACGACATATGGCACTGACACAACACCCATTTCACTAAGGAGTTCTAACACGTCTGAAAACAAGACTGCCCTACTCACTGAATCCTGAACATTAAAATCAAAATGATCGGCAACAGCATACAGATCCTCTTCGGATAACCGACACAAATTTGGCCACGAAGGCTCTTCCAAAAACTTGAAATAATGCCTCGACTTCATGATTCTTGTACATCCAAATTACTGGAAACAAGACTAACTGTAAGGAAATAATATTCCTACAAATGTCAACAACTACAAACCTGTAGTTAAACAAAGTGCACTATTGCACGTTAAACATGATTTCACTTCGGAAACCAAATATGTCTCACCACTGAGACCAAACGTAATACATTTGTGCAAACTTACACAACCTGGATACGATGCATTAACTTTTTATTCGGTACAATACTGAATAAAAACCCACTGTTGTCAACAATTTTGTGCACAACACTTGTCAAATGCAAGCAACACTAGACCTAGCAATACCAGCTAGCTAGTTACAAATTCATGATTCGCATCTACAGCACTATCGCTGCTTCCGATACAAAATCACCAATGAATCAAAATATCTGCAAAAAACACCATTGGAGATTCCACAATGATTACATTACCTGTAATCCCACAACAACCAAAACGTTGCCCATAGCAACCAAAATGCAATACCAGAAATGCAATACCAAATAGGACAATTCCAATACTTGTACACTATATTACCTTGAAATGTACATACAACTGCTATATAGAAAAACAAAATTGTAGGACAATACCTACTCCAATACACCCAATAACCTTGACGTGTACCACCACTATACAGGGTGGCCCAGAAAGAATGCTACGAGTATGATCGCTAATTTCTTCAACATTATCGGCAAAATGTCATTAATTTTTATTTCGTTGGTTAGAACATTCTTTTTCCAATAAAACGATTCCAAGATCATTGATTTTGAGTAAGGCGTTTTGATTCTAGGGCCATTTTTCGGAGACAATGCAATTTCCCATATTTGCCAATTTTTCAACAGCGGCGGTCATCGGAACGCCAGATATTCTGGCGTCTCAGCTAACCATACCGACCGCATACCGGACAAACCGCAATGACCATGCGACTATGTCTCCATTTCATCGCGTTTTCCGGTATGGTTAGCTGAGACGCCAGAATATCTGGCGTTCCGATGACCGCCGCCGTTTGAAAAATTGGCAAATTTGGGAAATTGCATTGCCTCCGAAAATGGCCCTAGAATCAAAACGCCTTACTCAAAATCAATGATCTTGGTAATCATTTTATTGGAAAAAGAATGTTCTAAGCAACAAATAAAAATTAATGACATTTTACCGATAATGTCGAAGAAATTAGCGATTATACTCGTAGCTTTCTTTCTGGGCCACCCTGTATAGCTAAACCAGACAACACTGGTCAACGAGTCGACAAATTACACCAAGCTACTCAAAAACCGCTAAATATGGAACACATTGCACACCATGTAAGCTACAACCGGACCAACTGACCAAGCAATAAGTAAACACGAGACCCAAACACAGTGAAACCTCACTGAACTAATTGCATGCAGTAAACACTTGTGCCTTTATCCAAGCAGTCAAACAACACTAGGAGTGAACTCACAGAATACCTAGCAAAATAGCACGAACCATACGTCACTCAGTTAATCGCAGATTAACCGCAAAAACAGGCCCTACCATTTACAACACCATACGTCACTCAGTTAAATCACATAACCGCGACAACAGAACCGGCAAAACCATACTTCACTCAGTTAATCTCATAACCGCAACAACAGGTCCTAAAAAAATGCAAGACTGCAATTAAAGCGCACACCAAACTGATCATGAAACAAACCGGTCTCAACTAGTAACACTAGCAGTGTTTAACACATACTGCATTAACCAATGGCTAAAATAACCATTCTAGAGAATTCCAAATTCAGGAAAAATGTCGTAACATGTACTGAAAATCCCTTTCAAACATACAGTACCGGATTAAATATCAATACCTTACAGGTATATAAACACAGGCACAGCTACTATCATATAAACAGGTAATATTGAATAAAATACACACCGTATACTAAATATTACCGTCAAAACTTCGTCAGAAATAATCAATTTTCATGACACCGTTAACAAAACCCTAAGTCAATTTTCAGACTTGGACATTTTGGACAATTTTGTTAACAATAAACCGAAGTGTGAACCAAGCTACCAAATTTTGTTGGGCAATAAATCAAATTCTCATAAGGATTAAGTCCTTAGAATTTATGGTGCAATAAATCAAAGTTCTTCCCGGACCGAGCCCCCAATTTGGTTACGATCACAAAACTAAATAAATAATCAAGCTTGTAGAACGAATGTCTAGTGGTACATGAATTTCCCTTGAGGTGGTTTATCACAATTAGATCATAACAAATTTAAATAATTTTACATGACTTACATACTATACTAGCCAGGGTGATATATAGTTCAAAGTCCGCCGGCATTATCTGTGTGAATTTAGGCGGGAATCCTGTACGCGATTCAAAATGCGAATTATCCTGATCCAGTCCACTATAAGGAGAGCGACGTGTTAACAATTCGCAGAAATTCCACAGCGAATTAACAGTCGTCAAACTTGTAGAATAACAATCGATGAGGGTTAATTCCAGTACTTATAATTCCACGTAGAATGTGAATGTAGTGCCGAGTTCCCCGGTTTGCAGTGGGCGAAATCATACGGGACGTAGCTAATAGCATCCAAACAGCATCAAAACTATAGCCACGGACAAGACATACGGGGCAATACAATTAAGTCACGTCCATCCCGTATGGAGTCTGGTTGTCGACTGAAGATAGTTAAATGTTTTTCCACTAAACTGGAAACTCAAAGCGCGTCAGCGACATTCCGTAGTGCGTCCATTACATCCTGTCGCTATACGCATCAAAGGCAAGTTCACGCGTGGGAACGACGTTCTGCGGACATTCCACAATCCACAATCCCTGGAGAAGTGAAACATTTCTGGTTCCCAGCCAGCACATGAAAGGAGTGGCATAACCACAAACGATTACTAGTTACATCGCTAAATTAAACTAAATTAAAGCTACACTGTAATCATAACAACACGTAAAAAACTTTATATATCTATCTGGGAAAATGCTGTTAAATATGCTGCAATTTAATCCGATGTCTACATGGTTATCATTTTGACAGTAGCATACTGCTTTCATAGCATAGTGAAGAGTAGAGTAGGTTAACGCGGAAAATGATTTCACAGCAAGCACTCTTCAAGAAGATAAGAGTTACTGTTACAGAAAATTGAAATATGCGCACTTAACACAAAACAGACACCCCTGTATCACACTCGAAACTACACACAATGATGCAGGCATTTATATGTCTGCTTGCATTAGGCATGTCTCCAATGTACCCCACCCATCAAAACCATGTCATACATGTACAAAAAACAGGCACTATCTACTGCATCACTTACTTGAATGTTAACGGTAGCGCCATGGGTCATCAACGCTTCCATACAGTCTTTGTGCCCATTACTAGCAGCGTAGTGCAGAGGAACCATGCCCTTATTATTCTGAGGAAAAAAGAAATCACCGTTGGGTACGTTATTTTGTTGTAGTATAGTCTGACTAATCAAGGAGGTTCGAGAGCTGGCGTAATAGCTATTTGAAGGATGTTTCATGCCGCCACTCAAAAATACGCTTAAATAGATCTACCTTTCAGGTGGCCAAACAATATCATTCTATTTGACTGCATACTTACTAGTTACGTTCGAAGGAAGACATGTTTGTAATGATGTTTTCTTGTTGCCTTTCCCAATAGCAAAAGAATTAGTGAGCACACAAATCTTTAGACTGGAGGTACATGCAAAAAGAAGTAGGTAGAAATCAAAGAAATATATATGGATCATGGATAAAAATTACTCAACTTAACTCGCCTGGGAACTATTTTCAACACATTTCATCAAGCATAGGTAAATTCGAAGGTCACAAATTTATATTTAAATCTGTATGTCCGAAATGATCGGAAACGTGTTAAAATTTGTATAAAAGAAGGGTATGGTTTCCAAATTTGTTTCAAGCTTTCACAAACAAAATTCTGCCCGTATTTATATTAACTTATCAAATTTATTAATTACACCTTATTTAATTGAGAAACATGCCAAAAAAGCCATGATATTTTGTCAAATTTGAAAAATTATTTTTTGTTCTTCCTATGAAGTTATCGGTAGCGAACATCCAATATTAAAGACAGAAAAGCATTTGAAGGATTCCTTTGTATGTCCTTACAAACCTAACAGCTGTTTGGTTTCAGTATTGCTAGTTGGGACTCCAGCTCTCGAACTTCCTTGGATTAACGGACGTGTAACACATTTATATAGGGTGCCGGAAAATCCTGTCAAGCGTGAGCAGGTTACTTTAATTAGGGCAATTTTCTATCACATGACTTACTTGAATGTTAACAGTAGCTCCATGGTGTACCAGGATATCAATACAATCTAGGTGTCCAGTCATGGCTGCCATGTGTAGAGGCGTTGATCCTTCGATATCCTAACGAAAAATTAACATCAGGTTCCAAGTGACATTACTGTTATAACATTTGGAGTCAATCATTGTTGTAATATAAATAAATCAATATAATATACTTTAAACTAAAAAAAAATATTTTGTGTAATGTTGTGACTGTAAAATTCACTTGGGTACCGTGAAAACGATAGTTTTAATTTTATTGCAAGCATATTGTAAGTGGATTAGAACTATCCTTGTACAAATTTATGCACACCAAATTCACGATAAAACCAGACAACGTGACAACTACAGAGAAACCCAAACTTACACAGATAATATCTCTGGTATGTGAACATAGATGTAACTGTTTTAACGTTACTTTAAGGAGAAATGTAAGCAGTGTGTAATGTTTGCAGTATTGTGTATATAATATATGAACTGTACTACGTTAGAAAAAATAGTGTTAATCTCAAATCAGATCATAATAATAACAATAATAATAATGATAAATAATGATTATTATTATTATTATTATTATTATTACTATTAAAAGCCGGGTGTCTCTTTTGCACACCTAACATTTAAAATTGTGCAAATACACTGGTATATAGAAGAAATTGCTCTTTAAGAATCTTTAGCAAAATGTAGGAGCTAGAAACTCAGTTTTAGTGGAATTATAGTAAACGTTAGACTTCAATTTGATTTTTTAATCTCTAGTGACAATTGTCTAAAAGTCTATTTTTAAATAGTGCATGCATGGAGGTCTCGCATGGACAGTGACACTGAGAACAAAGTGCAATGGTTTGTACACGGTCGTAGATGACCATGCGTTCCTTTTGTGCCTGACACATTCCAGCACCGACTCAACCGTTTGGTACATAAGTACTGTACTGTAATGCAGTACTGGGATAGGCCTAAGTGAGATTTTAAGTTGTTTGTCTAAAAGCTACACTACACAATTACTGGTTTCTTTGCTCATTATTCAAAATCAAAGGCGATCCACACTTGGGCGTTCCGATGATGACCAATAATCACTATTTTGTGCATTACTTTATTGTAGTATAGAGTTCGATAAACCGATCTCAGGTAATATTAATAATCGGTACATGTACTACGAAAATCTTGTCAAGCTTGAATAATTTACTGTGAATACCTATTTTTACAAGCATGTGCTGTTTTACTGTAAATAAATTAGGGTGAAATACAGTAATTTCCCACACACTGCA
Source organism: Eucidaris tribuloides (assembly GCA_001188425.1). Lineage (NCBI taxonomy): Eukaryota > Metazoa > Echinodermata > Echinoidea > Cidaroida > Cidaridae > Eucidaris > Eucidaris tribuloides. The sequence continues at coordinate 1,637 of JZLH01S0091025.1, read as the reverse complement.
ATTAGGCCCCCCCCCCAAAAAAAACCTCATCAAATGATACTATTTATACTGCTAACGTTTACAGGGTTACAGTGAAAATAAACTTGATTCCCAGCAGTCTGATTTCAAGAACATTTTTGCAGACATTATTATACATGCAAATATATTTACATATATTTATTTGTACTCAAACATATACAAACACACATCCGTGCATCTCCCACACACTGCAAATTACAAACAATGGCACAAACATTTGTATGTTTGCCCGCTTTCGAAAAATCTTCAATGTGATTCTGAAATCATAAATATGTCAGAGATAAAGAAAAGCAGCCACCTGTCCGTTACTTACTTTTATGTTAACGGCAGCACCATGATTCATCATCAATTCGATAGAGTCTTTGTGGCCTCTTAGAGTAACGAGGTGCAGAGGTGTCGCACCCATGCTATCCTGAGGAAGGAAAGCCTGCCGTTAAGTATGCTACAAATGTTGTAAGTATAGTTGGAATAACTCTTCTTGAAAGGGTACTTGGAAAATCTGGTTAAGCGTGACTAATTTACTGCGAATAGTTATTTTTACAAGAATTAAGCCGTTTCTCCGTAGAGAAGTGTACTTCACAATAATTACATTGGAAAAGATTTGGCACTTTACCCGTGCGCTGTCAATGAATATGCTTTGGCTCAGAGGCGTCGATCCT
>JZLH01S0091018.1:5430-15673 GCA_001188425.1 Eucidaris tribuloides | reverse complement strand
GCTATGAAATCTGCAAAAATAATGAAGCAACCTGCCAAACATAAAAAATGGTACACCAAGATCATATAAATTTGGATAAGTACATAGTTTCCTATAGGAAAATAGGACTCAAAAGCTAGTTTTTGGCGCGGGCATCTTTGAAAATACCGTATATACGTTTATTGGCCATTTATGGTACAAAAAAGGCTATTCAAAGCTGCAAATATGACTTCAGCAACCTGTAAACATATAAATAGACACCAAGATCATATCAATTTTGATAAGTACATGGTTCTATAGGAAAATAGGCCCAAAAAAAGCTAATGTTGGCGGCCATCTTGAAAATGGCCTCATGTACGTTTTTTGGCCATTTATGGTACAATAAGGCTATGGAAAGCTGCACCAAAAAATTGATTTTCAGCAACCTAGTTAAAACATATAAATAGACACACAGATATATATTTGGATAAGTACATGGTTTTCTATAGAAAATAGGTTCTCCAAAGCTCCATTTTGGCGGCCATCTCTGGAAAATGGTCGCCATCTTGGATTTTCAAATGGCACAGTCGGATAGATTTGACTTAGTTAGACCTAAGAAACCCTGCCAAATTTGGTGCTTGTAATCACAATTTGCACGATTTTTCCATTATCCGCCTACTATACCACTGTCAATGAAAATATTGGGGCAAGTGTATTGTTTTGTTTAAATTGAAAGAAAAATGACTATGTTGGAACAATTCAATGTAAGACACAACAAACCATTAAACATACACAAATTTCAATTTTTGCGGCGCACCTCTCTTGAAAATTGTCAGCGTATGATTTTTTGCGCGCGTTAGCGCGCCGAAATTTTGACACTTATAGAACACGCCAATCGAAAATCTTTGACAACATAATTGTTCTTGCCCCCTCCCCCAAAAAACTGATAATTGAAAAATTATTATGTTTGAAAGCTGCCGTAAGCACTTGCAAAAACCTATAATTGTATCATTACCACGCCAAGAAAAATATTGGGTGACATAGATGTGACTATTGTGTGCTCCTTCCACCCCCCTCAAAAAAGACGACAAACTTGAAAATAACTTATGTTTCACAAGCAAACGTACAGGCACTACAAAACCATTGCACCTACTCAGATGTTTTGTTTTGTTTTTTGTTCGCGCTTTTGCGAAGAAAAATTGTTACATATATGTATTACTGTACTGCAATTTTGGCGCGCGAAGCGAGCCGGAAATGTTGACAATTTTCCTTACTTTGCCCTCCCTTACCAAAAAAAATTTGACAAATTGAATCATTCTTAAAGTAATGGCAAGAATAGCACAAAGTACTACAAACCATTACACAATGTTTCAATTTTTTGCACGCTTTGCAAAAACGTGTCAGCCATAATGTATTATTGCAATTCTAGCGCGCGGGGCGCGCCAAAATTTGGAATTGTTCTTACTTTTGCCCCCCCCTTAAAAAAATGACAGTCGGAATCATTCTTTAAACGTAATGCAAGAATCAGCGCAAGGAAGCTACGAAACCAATGGAACTATTACACATATATGGACGCCTCTTGGCACGAAAAGTTGCTAGCTTGTATTGCAATTTTGCGCATTGACCAATTTGTTTCCACGCCAATGAAAATATTGCCCCCCCCCTTATCCGAAAAAATGGTGACGAACCTGCATCTTGTGCCGTGATTTTTCTGTCTGACTTTTGATTTCATTTCTTTTTAATTTTTTAGCTGCTGAATGGGGGGGGGTGCCGTAGTTATAAAAGTTATGTCCCCCGTGGACTGCGCTATGGCTGGTCTTTATTGATTTGTTGAAGATTCCGATTTAAAAGAAAATGCTTCAGAGGAAGTATGTGAAACTGTAATTGGGTATTATATATACTTGCGTGAGGGAGGAGGACGGGTGTGAGATGGGGAACCCACCGCCAGAATCGTTTTGAAATACACGATAGCAAAGACATGTTTCTAATCAGAGTAAATACATATTTTAAAGTATATTTTAATGAAAATAATTATAAAGGATTGTTGTGAGGATTTCAAAGACGATGTACAAGTTAAGTTAGACCTATGTGAAAAATGTAAATCGGTAGTTGCGAGGGAGCGAAGCCCTCCGAGCAGGAGTAGGAATTTTTGTGGAAATATGTCTGTTTAAAAGACGTGTTTCTGGGCCACAGTTACATACGTATTTAAACATTTTCATTACGTCTTTCTATCAGATTTCATCTATTGCTAGGTCGCTTCAGTTTATATATTAATATTTTTCATTTAATTTTTTTTTGTCCAGTTTTTTATTTTTTTGGGGGGGGGGGGCCTTGAGCAATTTTTTGGGGGGCTCAAGCCCCCTCCCCCCGTGAACGCGCCGCCTGCACTGATTTGAAGTGCTGGCGGCTGCCTAAACTTGTAAAGCCCTTATTCTCTGTTTCGCTCGATGTGCTTCCTTTTCACGCAGTATACCTTTTCCAATACACCCGAGCTTCGTGACTCGGCCCGTTGCTTGGACCCCTTCTTAGCCTTGTATTTCTTTTCGCCCATTATTTGTTTCTTGTCTTTCTTCATATTCTGATTGGAATCTGGGCGTGAACTTTTCTTTTCACTGATTTCTTTCCTGGGTCTTCCAGGTGCTCTTCACAAGTCACTGTAGAATGATTTGTTGATGATATTAGTGATGCAATCATTATTATCTCTCCAAAAAGGACCTATGTGGCCAAAACGAACGCTCTGATTGATTTTCTAAAATCGTCATCTTAGTTTTTTCTTGGTGAAAGTAATTTCATAGGTGTTAATGCACAGGGGCATATACTGTAAACATACGGAGATGGTTACCCCGACAGGGAAAATATATTTTTGTAAACAAATTTGTGCCAACGAAGTCTATGACCAAAAATAAAACTTTTTGCCCATAAATAAATCACAGACATTAAAACAGGAAACTGACGATGCGTATGGACGGGGGATGGCAATGGGTTGTACTTAAACACACCAGTAGTTTGTACAGGCTCGCGATATACTTCTGGCCATGAAAATTTATTCACACAGGCGAACGTCTCTGGACCAAAACGACTATAATCCTCATGAATAGATCTAGCAAAAACTATTTAAGGCAACTATTGTTTAAAATAATTAAATAATTCAAGTGTGTACATTTAATACTACTTAGAAAATGGTATCTGCCCTGCCCCAATAGTTTGCACCGCTGTAACAGGACTAACAAAGTAAAATATTTTTAGTCCGATTTGTGTTATCATCGGATTTGAACATCTAAATTTCTTATTTCCTTACAGGAATTATTTTCTGAATCACATCAGAATTATACTCGGAGAAACTATGTGTGCTTTATCAGCCAAAGTTTAATTTCGGCTAAGAGCTTTAAAAACAATAATGGATAGTGATTTTGACACCTTCTAATGGTCAGGGACGTCCGTTGTTTTCAACATAGACGTTCGCTTTGTTAACTCTTGAATTACATTGGCTAAGACATGCCGACTTCATTTTATATAGCTTTTACCAAAGTTCATACACCTCCTTCTTTAAAAAAAAAGTATCACTAACCACGCACCTCAGCACACTATCATTCGCTTAACTAACAACAATTCGTGAAAAAAAAATCTGTACTCATGCACATTATTCAGGATTTTGGAAGTTTCTTAGGCCTGCTGTCAAACGACTGAGTCTTAAATGGCGGTTGAGCTTCCTGTTCTGAAACGCGCTCATGTATTTTTACGCAGCGCGTGCTCTGCATGAAGCCGGGCCTCCCCCCCGAAGATAATCGAACAAGAGATGTTCGTTTTTATGCGAGACGGTTTCGTTTGATGTTCTATAATGCTTCTAGAACAAATATTCATAGCCATGTATGCCACTCAAATTAGAATAGTCTTGTTTAGTATGTTTCATTCGCGACAGCACACGTAAGGTGCGTAAATACTTTTTACCGAAAACACATTACACTCAAGGCAATGACAGGAAGTAGCGAACGAATGTCTCTTCAGAAATCCAGTATAATTTTAATTGAGCGGCTCTCAAGCTATAACCAAGAGAATTTTGCTAACATTTTTTGCAAGGTGGAACAGGGTTTATGGGACACTAAAGCTTGCATAACTTGGGAAATTCCATAGTTAACTTAGAAGTTTGTACCGCTAGACAAACAAGTATCGATCAGGGGACATTCGTTTTTTATGACATCATTTTGATTTAGCTTTGCCCCTTGTGGGCGATATTACATCACCGGGCGTTTCAAAGTTTCACTGATATTTTTAAGGGATATGTGTGTGAGTACCCCAAAAAGGGGGTGAGCTTGTGCGGACGGATTTAAAGCTGGGGAGATGTTTTTTTTTATGAAATTTGCGCCAAAATGGCCGTTTTCGGTGATTTTTTAGATTTGAAGGCCTCTAGTTCACAGAAATGAGAAAACATCAACAAAAGTCATATATTTTGAAAGACCATCTCATACCCTTTGCATTGGTACAGAAACTATAGAAAATAATTATTTAGAAGGGAATTTTTATAAAGATTTAAGTGTTCAATGTCTGAAAATAGCCAAATTGTACATCGTTCAGCCGATTTCACCCATAATTAACGGGGGGGGGGCAATTGACCCCCCCTCGACGAAATTTCGCACCATGCCGCGCCGCAATTTTTTTGTCGCGTCGCTCGCTGACTGTTTTACTTTCAAGTCCTTGCGCATCTTTTTGAGACCATTTTCGCTTAATGCCACCGTTTTGACGCTGCGCACTTTTCTATACATGACATGTCAACCAAAATTTGCTCAAAAACGTGATTTTCGTGTACAAAATCAATGGAATTGTGGTTTTCGAAGCCAAAAAATCATAAATGTATGATTATTTTTGCTTTTACTGGTTGAAATGAATTTATTTTATGCTGTTTATGATTGTAAAAGTGTCCCCAACAAATGTCATCGAAAAAACAATAAAAAACAAAAGGTCAAAAAAACAAAGAAATACATAAGAAATTCACAAAACAATAAAATACATAAGAAATTAAATCCAATTCGGCAATTTTTTTTGTAGATAATTGTGAGAAATGTCAGAATGAATATTTTCACCAAAAATTAGTATTTTACTAGCTATTGTAAGTGAGTTATAGGCGAAAACATAATTTTATACACTTATTTGCATAATTAATTACTTAAAAAATAGAAAAATATTTTTTTGAAAATTTTACTATACAGTCGTGTAGTTTACATCCGGCTCTATGCGCATGCAAATTTTCGTGGCGATCGCGCGATCGGCGGCCGAGATCTGAAGGGGGGGGGGGTCAAATTGACCCCCAGTAAAAACCTGGTCTGAAATAGCCCAGTTAAAATAGGGTTAAGGCCACCGCACACTACACGATTTTCCTTCGCACGACTGACCGGTTTGCATCTGAAATAAATCAGCCGTGTACGAAATATAAGTTTTTTTTAATTTCGGATCCAAGTCGGTCAGTCGTGCGACGGAAAATCGTGTAGTGTGCGGTGGCCTTTAGCTTTCAAATAGCGTACGTTTTGTTCAATTTGCTTGTCTTAATCTTGAGATATGTTAATTTAAATGAGGAAGGGTAAAATTGCAATTGTGCCACTTTTACTACAGTCTCTTGTAAAAGTGATACAATTGTGATTCCACCCGTTTGTTGTTTACAATATATCTCAAGATTAAAACAAGCAAATTGAACAGAACAAATGGCATTTGAAAGCTAAGACTTTGCCCTTGACGTTGATGTGAGTATCATGTCACCAGAGTATTTTCTCTTCGCCGAAGAGGGCGCTTTTACTTGCAAATTTTTTGGAGACATGCTGCAGCACATTTGTGATTTTACCTTGTTGTCTTAAACTGAACATATCTCAGGATTAAAACAAGCAAACTGAACAGAACAAACGGCATTTGAAAGCTAAGACTATGCCCTTGATGGTAATGTAAGTATGACGTCACAAAAATATGTTTCTCATTACCAAAGAGAGTGCTTTTAACTTGCACAATTATTTTGAGACACACTGTAGAAGTGGCAAAATAGTGAATTCACCCTTTTGTTGTTTACATCATATCTCGAGATGAAAACAAGCAAATTGAACAGAACAAATGGGAGTTGAAAGCAAAGACTGTGCCCCTGACGTTGATGTAAGCATCATGTCTCAACAGTATATCCAATTGCCAAAGATAACATTTTTTTACTTACACAATTTTGCTGCAGCACGTCTGTGGTAAAAGTGGCACATTTTTGATTATACTCTTTCGTTTAAACTAAACTTAAAACAAGCAAACTGAACAAAACAAGCGTCATTTGAAAGCTGAGACTTTGCCCTTGACGTTGAGGTAACCATCATGTCACAACAGTATTTTATAATTGCCAAAGGGAGTGCTTTTCACTTGCACATTTTTTTGAGACGCACTGTAATATCAGATGAAGGTTCTACGGAACACACAACGGAAGTGATTCAATGAGGTGAAAGGTCACATCATTACCCGGTTGATTGGACCTGTTGCTTCGCAGAAGTTAAAATACTATGTACCATTTAAGTATTACCATCAAAGCTGTTACATAGAGAACGACAGAGGGCGTACGCCTGGTTCCTTCATTGGGAGCCCAAACTGCTATAGGATCTGAAATTGAAAAAAAAAAGTTATATCAATATACGCTTCAACAATCTAAAACCCTTGCTGCGACGACTCCACTTCTAAATAAGAATAAAGTAGTATTTTTAATGTAATTATTTCACAACTTCTGTCTCTTCAACTATTTGTACTAGTACTACTGCGGCTGCTGTTACTACTACATCTACCACTACTACTACTACTACTACTACTACTACTACTACTACTACTCTACTGCAGCTACTACTACTACTACTACTACTACTACTACTACTACTACCACTACTACTACTATTACTACTATTGCTACTACTACTACATCTATTACTACTGCAGCTACTACTACTACTACTAGTGTGCTACTACTATTACTACTATTACTAATACTACTATTACTAATACTACTACATCTATTACCACTAGTGTATTAAAGGTAAATGACATGATTGAGGGTAGTCCTCAACTTGGGCTGAAACTACTCTAGAATCAAGTAAACTATGCAAGGATTCTCTTGTGAAAATCTTGTAGTCAAACGTTGACTCATTCTTAAATAAACAATGTCAATATCACTCGTTAGCACGGAAACCTGCTGTGTGGTTCTCTATGGGGCTTATTTTTATCGTCCCCGGAAAAAAAATAAGATACTCCTATGTTTATGCTTGATTCTCCTTAAGTAAACAAATTACAGACAAATCCTCCCAGGTGGGAGATCCACTCCTGCTAGTGTATAGTTGGTATATTATGTCAACTCATTTGGTTCTTGAGGCATTTTCAAGTGTTCCCAATCATGTCACTAACCTTTAATACTATTACTACTACTACTACTACTACTACTACTACTACTACTACTACTACTACTAGCGGTGTAAATCCTATCCCTACGGTTGTCCTCACTTGTAGCAAAGGCTCTTCGTGTGTCAGCACGCCAGCTCACTCTGTTACGGGCACGAGATTCCATTTCTTTTGCAGGGAATCCATAGTACTTTAAATTGTCTTTTATGCAGTCCTTGAACCGCTTTTTTGGGTGTCCAGGATACCTCAGGCCTTCTGTGAGTACTCCGTAGAGTACCTGGCGTGGAAGACGGGAATTGTCCATACGAATTACATGCCCAGTCCAGCGGAACTGAGCCCTCACGATCATGGCTTCAAGGCTGACCATCTTAGCCCTATCCAGCACTTCCAAGGTCGCCCGGGGGGCGAAAGTTCGTTATTTCGTCCTGCCACTTGATTCTTAGAATTGAACTCAGAGATCTTATGTGGAAGCGTTCAAGCTGTTTGAGGTGTTTTCAGTAGAGTGTCCAGGTCTCACATCCATACAATAGACTAGTGAGCACGACTGCTCTGTAAACCTTGATCTTGTTTTCCAGCTAAAGCCAAAGTTTAGTTTTGTGGATTTTATTTTTATTTGAAAGCTTTATGCCCCAAAGTCATAACTCTGCAATAATAGATTCTGAATGTCTTTAGCTTTTTATTTTGGATTAATTAATGAAAAATCTCGAGGGAACCCCGAGATTTTCGACTATGTTTTACATTATAGCATCCAAAGGGTTAATAAGATGTTAAGGCTATATGAGTTATACCTCATCTGAAAGAGCAGAGCCTGCACTTTTCCTGGACCTGTCTGACCGTGACGACCATATCCACAGTGCTTCGGCCTGGTCTAAAGCCAAACTGGGCTTCCGGTAGCCAATCTTCTGAGATAGTGATGATAAGGCGATTTAGGATGATGCGCGCCAAAATCTTGCCTGCGATGGATAACAGCGATATACCCCGGTAATTTCCACAGTCAGCTTTGTTACCTCTGTTCTTGAAGAGGAAGACAACAGTGGCATTTCTGAAGTCACAAGGCATGGTCTCTTCATCCCAGATGCTAATGAGGATGTTGTGGAAAGTGTCGAGAGACTCCCTACTTGCTACTTTGAAGAGTTCAGCTGGAATACCATCTATGCCAGGGGCCTTGCCAGAGCTGGTTTGCTTGATCGCCTTTATAACATCGTCTAAATTAGGAGGAAGGTCAGGGTCGTCCTTTACTGGTCTCCGTATGATTTCATCTAAAGCATTAGCGTCCACAGTGGATGGCCTGTCGAGGAGTGTGGAGAAGTGCTCCCTCTATCGTTTGATGATTCCTCCCTTGTCTTTTAACAGTGTAGTGCCGTCCGCTGCTAATAGTGGGGAAGTACTAGGTCTTTGTGGTCCATACACGAGCTGAAGAACTCTTTCAAGTTGTTTGACTCTGCATATTGCTGAACTTCATCTGCCTTTTGGCATGTTTGGTCCCACCATCTATTCTGCATGAGGCGTAATTCCTTCTGCACTTTGCTCTGCAGGTGCTTGAAGCGATCTTTCTTTGACCTGGACTTAATGTCGTTTTGCCATTCAATGAATGCATGTCGTTTATCCTCCAAGAACTTGCAAATGTCATCATTGTTCTCATCAAACCAATCTTGGTGAGCACTGTTCATAGGTCCAAGCACCTCTTTTGCTGAGTCAGTCGCTATCTGCTTGTACTGGTTCCACTTGTCAATTGGGTCCCCAGCGAGTGGTCCATGAGTTGCCAGCTTGTTGGCCATGTGGGCCATGTCTCCCTCACATCAGTTCTTTTCAGCTTCGCTATGTTGAAGGACGGGCGGGCATACTTCGGCTTTTTGCGATGCGATGGGACATTGTGCAAGCCAAGAACAGTTCGGACCAGTCTGTGGTCTGTCCAACACTCAGCTCCACGCATGACCCTGGTACTACTACTACTACTACTACTACTACTACTACTACTACTACTACTACTACCACCACCACCACCACCACCACTACTACTACCGCTACTACTACTACTACTGTACTACTACTGTTACTACTATTACTACTACTAATACTACTACTACTACTTCTACTACTACTACTACTATTACTAAATCTACTACTACTCCTGCTACTACTACTGCTCCTCTTCCTCCTCCTCCTACTACTACTACTTCTACTATTATTACTGCTACTATTACTACTACCACTACTACTACTTCTACTACTACTACTACTACTACTACTACTACTACTACTACTACTACCACTACTACTACTACTACTACTACAACTACAACTACTACTTCTACTACTCTTCTGCTGCTGCTGCGGCCGTCAACAGCAACAATAGCTGCAGCAACAGCGACAGCAGCAATAACAACAGTAACAACAGTAACAGCAACATCTTCTACAACTATACTGCTCCTACAACTAATAACATGAGCATCAGCAGCAGCATACAATTTTTCACCAACCGCACTGAAAATACAGTAATCAACATAACCAACTTACTTGGGCCATTGACAGGAGCTGGGGTCCTGGTCGTCGTAAGGATATAATCTTCTGTAAATCACAAGTAAAGAAATTAATTCATTATTAATACTAAATATAGATATGGCACGGAATTGTTGCTTTTGGACTTGTGTATTAATTTCCTTTTAGCACCTTATTATTATTATTATTATTATTATTATTATTATTATCATTATTATTATTATTATTATTATTATTATTATTATTATTATTATTATCATTATTATTATTATTATTATTATTATTATTATTATTATTATTATCTATTATTATTATTATTATTATTATTATTATTATTATTATTATTATTATTATTATTATTATTATTATATATCTACTACTATACTACTAC
>JZLH01S0090996.1:113480-125905 GCA_001188425.1 Eucidaris tribuloides | reverse complement strand
AGTTAAATATGTAGACTGCGATCTCAGAGAAAAATAACAAGCTAAAATTAGACTGATGGAAATTTCCGTACCCTCGAATTTACTCTGTTTGCATTGATATCTGTTATGACGTCATATTTACGGTAACCCTTCTTTCCTATAGCCAGTGTTCGATTCAAAACAACCCACAGGTCAGAAATAAACAGTACGGCTTTTAAAGGATCAAAACACACATTTACCGAACGTTGCACGCCACCCATTGTATCTAATTCATAGTGGCGAACGATGTACCATTTAAACTTGCTGATATAATGTGTGTAAACGGTTACTACGAAATATTGACAAATTCTCGGCATGTGTCTATCTGCGTCAGTTTATCACCATTACGTCTGCAAAAATACGTTATGATTTACATATCTATATCACAGATACAGTATGTATCAGTTGCGTACTTTCAGAACATCGCATCGCGTCTGGAGAACCCAGTGACTCATCGTTTTGTCTAAATAAGGCAACATAATTACATTACAAAGTTCCTGAATTCATTAAGTGAGGTACGCATTCGAAATATCTCGATATTTTTTTTCTCGGCGAACACTACTTCTAATATTAACACCTACTACAAGACAAAACAATTATATCATTGTTAAAGTATAGTTTGGGAAATGGTGAACAATTATTTTGTTCATGTTTTTTAAACAAAGTTCTATATCAACTATTAATGCTCTGAAAATCACACGCTTTAAAATGCTTCTATTGTTTATAACTTGATGAAAACTTATAAAGGTTCAAGGCCCTATTAAATGTGAATGAAAAAATCATAATATGTCACTACTATTTCAGTAGGTTTAATGTGGTGTTCTGGTGTCCGTCATGACAATAACATACTTTGTGAGTGAAAGATTGATGGAAAAAAGTTTTTGTGGTCAATCATAACTATACTTGGGTTTTCAAGTCCAATCGTGTTCTTACAACTTAAATGAATGATCTATCATCACCAGAATATACACCATATCCTGTGTACTCTTTTCTCTAATGCAAAATATTTTACGCAGAGTATGCTAATATGCTTTAATATATTTTATACTATAAACAGTATTTATTATGTGTATAATATACCCTGTTTTATCTACTTGATATTATACATAAAAAATAGATATTATGAATCGTGTTTTTCATGTAATAGAATGGCTATTGTAATGGAGATCATAATAATCTCACATATGTTACACAGACCATACAACGAGGTGTATTAAAATGCCCCTTAGTATTAGGTCACATCGCTTTTCCTCCCACACAATGAAAACCAATGTAGAAAAGCCGGATAGGCAGATATGTCACCATGTGATATAAGGTCATCAGTTAGTATGCTCCCAGTGTATTTGTACCTGGGGGTTGGGGGGGGGAGTGGCATGTAGATAGATGTGTGATGTGTCTGCAGAAACATACTATTCGTGTTATGGAACGCAAATTTCCATCAGTGACCTAGATACTGGCGTTATATGCTTGGCGTGGTGTGTTTGATAATCTCATCACAGCTATACTCCACCAATAACAATATCAGAGAAAATGCGAATTTTAAAAAAAGTACCCTTTGAATACACTTCACATTATTTATTGGTGCCTGTGGATAATGTTGTATTATGTACACATTTAAGTACATTTTATGTCAAGTAGGCTACCGATACAATGAAAAATTCAGTTTAGCATTAAACATTACATTTAAAAAGTAATAGCAAAGATTTGTTTAGAAAATGTTTGTTTAGATTATTGACACTCAACGGTTAGAAATTATACGCCCATGCGTAGTATTTTGAAATATGGCGCTTAACCTCTGAACATGTTTATAAAATGATAGCAAGAATTTGCTCAACACATATTTTTTTTTTTTTTTTACATTTTGGTTTGTTATTATTCTAACTTAGTTTTACCCACATTCTCAATTAGCGATCTGTTTTTGAAGGGCCTGCTCGTGGTTTACCTAAAAAAACTAGACATTTATACATGAGGAGAATATTCTGGCTCGGGTAATGGTGGGAGGTCGCCATATTTATCGATGACATTTCCCACCTATCACGCATACGTTGTCAGCATGAACTGCTACTGCCCACGATATGCTGATGCGCATTATACTTGGTTCACGAGCAAAATGTATTTCGTCTATTCAACGTTTTTGTGCTGCGCGGTTGTCGTAATCAGAGGTATTCTGAAATATTTAAAGTGTAATCAATTACCGTAATTGTCACGATGATATCGCCGAGGCCAGGAACGGGTATAAGACTCGGCCGAGTGATAATTTCAATGTGTGGAACTTGTGGTGTAGAAATTATGATTCCAAGGACATAGACATTTTTTCCCTACACGCAATGCAGAGTCGGTGCATTATCCTTGGTTGCACCGGGCATCCAGCAGCTATGATCATTGAAGGATAGCTATGATCATTGATGATGTGGTTATGGTTAAAAGTCAAAATTGCATAGTACGTAAAAGGAATGTATCGTTGTCGCCTTTTTAATTCTGAATTCCAATCTGCATCCGAGTTCGATATAACTTATGCAATTTCCCAGCGTGTATTGTACGTTCTTCCCTTTAATGTCCTTGTAATAAAAAATTATGTTGTGGTCGTATGCCTGTGGTCGAATGAAATTTTAAAAAAGATTGACACAATTGCATATCGTACTTCAGAGATATAGTGGTTTGGATATAATTTGATATTTCACCACCAATGCCATACATAATGGAAAACTCAAAATAGAAAGCCGATTTAGAGGAAAATTATAGTCTGAATAAAATCAAGGAAAATTAATATGGGAAAGCTTTTATATTGGTGCATATTATGAATATTTATGAAAATTAATTCCATTTTCTCGTATTTGAATGTGACCATTTTCGTTGTGTACTAGTTCTGGTACTACTATATATTTAAAGTAACATTTGACGCGATTGATCTTCAAGAACTCAAAAGTTATACATTAGATAATACTGAATTGAATGTGGGTTATAGCTGAATAATGCAGAAATTTGTTGGAGCTGGTTTTAATGTGATATCATAAATCAGTTTTATGAAATTTCTGCTTATGTTTAGAGTAAGGTTTCAAATTTTGATTAATGTCCAACCCGAATTGCGTGCGGGAGTCAGTGGATGTGTGTCTGAGTGTGCTTAATCCCCAAATAATAGCCTTGGAAAATGGTTGTGAATACGACACCTTGGAAGCAAACTTCTTGTCCAGGTCTAGGGTGGATGATTGCTTTATTGAGTTTTACTAATTTACAACTCATTGTTGCTAGTCTCACTTCTATTTCTGTTACTATTATTCTTCTCCTCTTCCTATTTCTCCATCTCCTCCTTCTTCTTTTTCGTCTTCTTCTTCTTCTTCTTCATCTTCTCCTTATTATTTTTCTTTTTCTTTTCTTCTTCTTATTTCCTTATCTATTTCTTTTTCTTTTGTTCTCTTCTTTACTTTTTTCTTTTTTCTTATTCTCTCTTTCTATATTTTCTTCTTCATTTTGTCTTATATTATTCACGTTTTTTTTTCTTCTTCTATCTGTATTTCATTTATTTGTTTTTTATTATTATTTTATTTTTTTTTATTATTTTATTCAGTACTATGTTGATGCTGTGTGCTGTGATGATGATGATGATGATGATGATGATGACAATCATCATCATTATTTTTATCATCGTCATCAGTCATCATCAAATTTAGCCGTAGAGCTGGTGGTGATCCTAGAGTAATAGAAGTATTGCCATTACTTTAATATTAATAGTATATTACAAGTCATAAAATTGTCTTCGTTGTTTTCCGTAAAGTCATTGCCGAATTGAAAGCTGTAACAATAATTGTAATAGTGAGACCAATCGAGATAATTCGTAATGATGCTAGTAAATGGATTATTATCACAATCAAAGTCCATGGGCCTACTGGTAGTTGTGGTTAAACTATACATTTCTAATACGTACATCATATTATATCTACATGTAGCGCCGTTTACCATAATTTATGTGTACAGTCGATTGATTTTCGTGCCCTTTGTTGTTCTATTTGCAGGAGACCGCATTGTCAATTATTCTCAAGTCCCTCATCAGCGCTTCCACACTTGGTCTATTGTTCCTCATAGTTATGTATCACACCAGGGAAATACAGGTGAGTCGATAGTACCAACAAATGATACTTGTATATTGCGTTGATATAAAGTCAGTGGGAAAAAGGCGAAAATAAGCACCCTCAGATATAATAAGCTACTTCGTAGTTGACAGTAGCAATGACCTTCTTGTCTTCTCTTATTTCACGGAGAAGGAGAAAAGGTATATCTTTGACATCTGGTGAAAAACTCTGGTGTGAATTTAATGACAACCGTGTTACCTGATATAGATACCAGGCAAGAATGTTGTTATTTGTAAACATCCTTGGTGTTACTAGTTAGGGTGATATTCCGAATGTTTAATGCGAAGAGTCTTGAAATTCCACGCCAAATTTATCTCTTTTGGGTAACACCTTCCGTGTTATGTTTAACACAAGTTTCGCAGTGTACAGACACTCGTTAGAGATACAGAAGACCCGTTTATTTAAGTTTGGAACAGAATACCAACTCGTTGAATACAAAGTTTCAACTTTTTGTAAAAAAAAACGTTTTACATTACGAGGAATTAAATCAGATTTGTGCATTGTCAAGACTTTTATTCATTTTTTATGTGACCCGCTGTAAATTAAAATGAGAAACAAAAGCAGAAGGAAAAAACAGAACTACGCATTAGCTTATACAAAAAACGAGGTACTGGCTGAAAACCTATCACGATAAAATCCGTCGATAAAAAGATTAGCAGAAAACCACCAGTGAACAATGATTCTAAATGTGATATGTCATTAAATTACTGACCAGATTTCCACATATAGGTGAAAACAGTTTGCTTCACAGAAATTTCAGAGAAAGGGACATGTCTTGATGCTAGTGATAATAATTTAATTATTCTCATCCGTCGAAACTCGAGCAAACAGACGATTGGAATTACAATCATGTATTAATTACCAAAATGAAGTGGAAAGGAGTCACCTGTTAAATCATTTTGGAATATTCTGATGAGGTGTTTTTCCAAAAGAAATGTTGTCTTGTTCATACTATCATCATTCTGTTTTCTCTATCGTCTGTGATCAGACAATTATCGTATGACGTTGATTATCTTACCTCTCCAGACATGAGATAAACATCACTTATCAGGAACTGTTTTTGCTTTGAATGTCTCATTTCTTATTATCGCTATCAATATCAATTGTAGAGTAACTCACAGGCCTCTCATTTCTCTTTTCGCTTGATTTGATATAAATTATCCATAGAGGTTTGCAGTTGGGTTTATATGCATTTATTCAACATTGATATCTTTGGACTATCACAAAGAATAATGTTCATTGGGTCTGATAAACATTCAAATACAATGGGTCATCCTCATCATGCGTATATTGTAAACTTACCCGGTAGAAGTCTCTTCATCGCAAAGAAAAAAAAAAACTCGCTCGTATCTAGAGAAAGGAAACTATAAAGAAACTGCCCTGCAACTGGCCCCGTTATTTAAGGGTGAATATTCTTTCTAGTCGTGCGACATTAGACTATCTATTACCTGATTTGCATATCGTAGAGGCACACGGTGATAAAGTGAGAGCTTCTTTTTAATGTAAAGCTATTCATATGTTATCGACACGACATTTGGAACGCTGAAAGACAGACACCATACGATTTAGAAATGTGTTTGTACTTTTTACATACCATGTATTGACAATACATCCTTGTATCAGCACCGTTTCTTTTGCGCGGTCATATACGTCAATTAAAACAATTACATGTATGTTCATAGTATCTTGTATGAATTGCGTATTCTTTTAGGGGAAATATTTATTGTGTCATTGTATTGGGGATGGCATATGATGAGAATAAAATCAACCATAATGTCTTGGACAATTACCTTGGGACCCTCGATTTTGATAAAGCTATTTGTCACACAAATTAATATATATATGTATATCAATGATCCCTTCAAGTATAGTG
This sequence comes from Eucidaris tribuloides, assembly GCA_001188425.1. Classification (NCBI taxonomy): domain Eukaryota; kingdom Metazoa; phylum Echinodermata; class Echinoidea; order Cidaroida; family Cidaridae; genus Eucidaris; species Eucidaris tribuloides. The sequence goes on along the minus strand of JZLH01S0090996.1, from coordinate 119,887 downwards.
GCTCAACAGTGCTAATTTGTTAATGATCATGATGATAGAGAACGTGGATTTATTCTAGTTGTAAACGGATTGATGTTTTCAATTAAAGAAATTCAGTAATTAAGGTACTGATGGCTACAGTCATAAGCGAGTTTGCAGGTTTTGGATTTCTGATTCGTGCAACACAAAGTTGAATTTATGCCAGAAAAGTTTCAATACCTAATGAACTATGGGCAACCTACCATGAACACTTCTTGAATTACGTTTTGTATGACAGATCGCGTTTTTATTGTCAGGTTTCTAGGTCATTTTATTGTGGGAAATAATTGGTGCACGCCGACATTTTGATCAACAAGTATAAATTTAGGATGGCTGAGTGGAACATCAAGTCAAGGTCAATGTCGAGATAAAATATACACCAACCAATTCAGATGATGAAAATCAACTTGGATAGTTTTACTTATATTCCCTTCATGATTTTCTGTCACCTTTCCGGCTATACAGGGTTGGGTGTTCATATACAATACATCAGAAAGTAAGATTGTTATCCGGTTATCCATGGACGTGTGGTAGTGGTGCAAATTATATGCACAAGGCAAGTGCAAATAAAGTTACATTCGACTGCAATTTCTTCCACTAAAAAAAGTGATCATGACTGTCGTCCACATTGATGTAAAAATCAGCAACTGTATTTAAGATCATCAAAAAAATTATCGCTGTTTTGTTTTGAGTGTTGTCCAACTTACGTTTACTGTTGGCTCGTTTGTAAAATTGGGGCTAAAACAGCAACACTATTAAAACATTTTATCGATGGTTATTTCGGATGAATTGCATATAGGCCTACATATTAATGTAATAACGCAGTGTTTATACGTCAATAGTCACCAAAAGAAAACACCTGTAATAGACATAACAAGGAATTCTTGTCCAAGTCGTTGTAATGTGTATGATTAAGAACTAAAGTGGTTTATTAATGAGTTTTATTGAGTGCAGATCTGGAGTATTTAGGCATAAAATTGACACAAAAATAGAACAAATGATATAAGAGAGAAACAAAAGGGGGTTTGACGTAGCATTTTTGCTTCGACGCACACAACCATGATCGGGCGTTAATTACGCACAGTTACATCCCGTGCGATCAGGCGATAACACGATAATGACGTGGCAGGCGTAAAAGAGTCGTTGTTATTGAGTTTGTATTTTGTGTTAAAAACACATTTAAACAAGCACTCAAAAATATGTTGAAAGATACTATGTATAGAGTCAAGTAAACTGTGTAAGGTAACTGCTATGAAAATTTTACAATAAACAGCATCTCCTTTATATTTAAGATACTTTTTCTGCTATGAATATTTCTTGGTAAACATTGTGTTGTACAGTTACTGTCAGAAATAGATGTAACAGACAAACCTATATAGTATCAATTTATATCATACTTATACTTAACTTCAATACTGGATTAATGTTTTCTTGATTTTCCTTGAATAAATAAATAAATTCAAGACAATTCCTTCCAACTTCGGTATACACAGTATTCGGCATTTGTACTCTTTGAACTCATTTTCTATTAAAAAACAAACAAACTATATTTCCCAGCTCTGCCAATCATATCACTACTCTCTAAGTTCTTATTGTACTACAAACGACAAATTTGATGTGAAAGCGGAGTAACACAAAAATCAATGTGGTATAACTAAATATTAAAGAAATGTATGTAGGGATACGCGATCTTTAATAGCAACTGCGAATGCAGTATGTCGTGCTTCGAAAACCAAGCCATGTCAACAGTGCGTGTTGAATTTCTTCATCGTCTACATACTACCAGTACCTTAAACATATTGTAAAGCGATATAGGTGGGTCTTTGCGTGCTTTATAACGTTGCCCATGTACAGAGCAGTATATAATTGCTATATCTCACCTGCCCTCGTGTATAATTTAACACTGACCTTTACTATCGGGGTGGAACTGATTCCTGTTTGTGACGCTTCATTCACAAAACAAATCTATCAAGCTCGCTCATGCGGGAGGGAAATGGCTTTGCGTCGATCGTACCCAAGTAATGTATCATTTTCACCAAATATACTTCAAGAAAACTGAACGCTCATAAACTTCGAATAATTATACGAGTGTGGTCAGAAAATTATAATATGACGCACATTGTCGTTTCTAGACATGTAACATAATGATTTGTTCGGATTTTTTGTGCATATGTTATGTCACTTGTCAGGATTGCTATCAATTTCATTTGTGGTTATAAAATTCTATAGAACATGGATTCCTTTCGAAAATACCTGTGTAATGCAACATTTTAAATAATGACATATAACTGAGAAAACTGTAAGCTTATGAACTTACAGAAGTGAAGTGACATGGGATCAAGCAAAGTAAATTTCTTGTGATCACGAATTATCCTGTCGTCGTAACGGCCAAGGTTAATGGTTTAACTTCGTATTTGACAGTGTCCTGGGTGAATGGTCAGTGCATCGATCGATTACCAAAAAAAAATCAAACATGAAACAAATTTTGACTTTAAAGATACTAAATAACATTGTTGGAGTCCCATTTAAAAAAAATAATAAATTTGCTATCTGACATATCTGACAGTGTATGAATGGACAAATAAACACCCCAGACACACAAAAGTTTAGACACTTATACTGACATTTGTAAACTATGTACAGATAAAAATTGACACATGAATTATTCTCAGCTGATGAAAATTCTGCTACACAGCACTCTACATGTATGAGGGAAAACTGGAATGGTTGCTGTTCAGGATTCATTTTTAGACCTTATCAGAGACACTATAGTAGCATGGGGTATCATGTAGCTCAGATTTTTTTTTAAACTGGAAACATTGTTATACGATGCCTTTAACCCCAAGAGATCTGTGTGTTTGGTGGACGTGAATGATGTGCAATGGCTATAGCGCTCGTGCCCTTCTGGTGGGCACAGGACGAGAAAAGAACGATCGAATGATCTGGCCGTTGTGTTTCGTCAACACATTGATCTTTGTTTTGACGGACAAGTGTTTTCTGAGAGGATCCCTGGCAAAAATAGCAATTATTGGGTAGGTTGGTCAGCTCATAAAAGCTTTTTTTTCACTGATAGAATCTTCACTCGGGCTGAATTCAGGGGAAATGAGTTATAGCTGTCGTTAGTCTGAAGAGAGCTGCCCTACTTTTCAAGGGACTTTCATTAATATTTCTCGGAGGTATTTTTTTTCTTTTTTACAACAAATGTCCGTCCACATCGGTATTTATAATAATTGTATGCGACGTCCATGAACCAATTCTGAGCAAATGCGTTTGATTGCATGTGTAAGCGTAGGTTTCCTTTGCCTACAGGTTATGAAACCGGTGCCGAGCTGATACACACAGTCCTGGCCACCGTAGGAGTAGTGTGTGTGTTTGTGTGTGTGTGTGTGTGTGTGTGTGTGTGTGTGTGTGTGTGTGTGTGTGTGTGTGTGCGTGCGAGACCCGTGTTGTGTGTGTGCATGCTGTGTGTGTGTGTGTGGGTGCTGTGTGTGGCTGTGTGTGTGTGCCTGTGTGATGTGTGGATGTTGGGGCGAAAAGGCAAGCATTTTACGTACCAAATTATGGTCTACCTTCCCATAAGCGAAAAAACAATTGAGCAAGTCTGTTCAACTTAAATGTTGACTTTACGACAAAGATATAACATAGGAAGAAAAAGTAACCTTTCTTAGGGTATTCATTTGTGTAAAAACAGCTGGATAGACGATATTTAGCGGTGTGTCATCACTGTTTTTTTCCTGTAGTCCAGATAGCAAAACCTGACAACGAACATAAGTCTAGCATTTACAGGCTGACATACATATACGTGAAAATTATGCGAGTCTTGCCGATGACGATATTTAACATTTGGACATTATGCTATTTTTTATCTCTATGAGCGATCAGATTATGTTCTTTTGATTACAATAATCTACATCATGTACAGCAACCATTACAGCAATATCTGCCTTTAAAAAAAATGTTAAAAATACGACGCCAACGAAAATGATATGCACACGAGGGCTACCAGCACTAATAGGGAACACGAGAAGACCCACATTCCGTTAGTAATAAATGCATCTCTCTTCGAAATCTGCCCTTGCTCTTTCTCTAAATAAGTCTCAACTCGTCACATCACAGAAAGAAGGGTTCGTCTTGCCCCGCCATCTTAGCTAGATATATTTTTCAAGTCGAAGACTTGCGGGCGTAAAAGAAAGAAAAACAAACACTACACGTACACGAGGTTGTAACCTAGATGGGCTTTTTATGCAAAAAGGCGCCATTAGTTGCTTCCTTCTGTGTTGACATAGCTATGGTACCGTTCCGTCCGTTAAAAATGACAGGGGCCGATTAGTTTTATAACCACTACGCATGGTCATAGCGGTGATTTTATGGGATGTTAATGTCAATGTTCCACATGTCTTGCCATATCACGTCTCCGAGATATATCGGCGAATAGTATTAACATTGTCAGCGCGTGCACACAGTTTGCTTTTTCGAATCGCCTTTGACGTAAAGGGGGTCCATTTTGGTGACCAATAAGACGTGCAGGGTTGGTGTAAGTCAGACTGATAGGCAGATAGAACGGTGTAAGACATAATTATCACATTAAGAGACGATCAACGGCTGTTGCCCGTCAAGGTAGCGTCCTTAATTTCGTTGGGTGAGAAAAACACACACACTTAATTCTTGTGAAAATACAAGATGGAAAATGCAACATAAACCAATTGCTATCATTCCCATAGAACCAATTGTTACTGGACTTTTATATGATTTTCAAGAGGATGTGTTTTCATGTTTCAATTTTAATTCACTGCCCACAATACTTCTCAAAGGAAATGGCAAGATTGGTACATGTAGAAGTCCTCGATTTGGGACAGAATGCTCTCAGAATCAAGTATACTGTTTGCAGTGTCTGTTGTGAAAATTTCGAAGTCAAACATTTCCTCATTGTTGTATAATTATTATCAGAGAAATACTGTGAGGGTGAAATATTTTATGAAGCTTTCTATGTGATCAATTTCTGTCAGATTGGTTCAATATTGGTAAATTAATGCTTGTTTTTTCTGAAATAAGCAAATTCAAGACAAATCCTTCCAGCCTGAATGTACAGTCTATTTAGGTAATATATGGGTGTGTGTTTCATCTCATTTGGTTCTTGAGGCACTTTTTACATTTCCACAATCATTTTCCTTAAAGTCCCTTAGTCCCACAGGTAAGGAATTATGTTGGTATTTAAAAGGTTTATTGAGTGGTTGGTACTAAATACGTCAACTCCGCATCGCAAAATACGATTTTACTAAAATTACAAAATTAATTATGTTTCATGTAAAAGGGAGGCTTTATTCATAATTGATTGAAAATGACTTGTTTATTACTTCTACTTTACCATTCTTCTCCAAGTTATATTTTCCATATCAACCTATATTCACATTTGTTTATTGGTTTCGCCGCAGTCGTGTACAATTTTGTAGGGAATGCAGAATTGCGATTTTTGGTGATTAATTGCTGCAAAATTGGAGTCAATATTACATGAATTTTTTCGACGATTGAATCTAAATTTTACTTTATTTCAAGATGATACAATTAACTGTCATCAATGTGGTTTGGTATTATCCATTATTAATTGGTCGGAAGTATTGTTGTGCGTACTTTTGGAACGTTGGTTACAACTGCATTTATATTGATTATTTACAACCGTTCGTGTAAGCGAAAACTATGTGGAATTGAGGTTGCAACCTCGATTTTCCAACCAAATAACGCCTCTCCCATTGCACGCCTGACAATCTTGATTACCCGTCAAGAAAATCGAGACTCGGTCTCGTCCGTTGAGACAGAAGGTCAAGTAAGGCTGACTGACACGTCTTCGCTCATCATGGCGAATTTTCCGCGATTAGCTCCTCGGAGAAATCGATTAGAAAACCCTTATTTTATCCCTGAAGGTTGCCTGTCCAGTCCCAGTGACGGGTTATTCGCGAAAAACACACGTTTTGTGTCGAATGCATTAAGTATGGTGGAATCTAATGCACACATTATATACACTCAAAAGTCATTTAGCAAGGACAGAAAATAGAACGCACACGCGCACGGACACGCATTCATCGAAATGGTGCTAAGCGAATCATTACTTCATCCCGGACTTCATACATGTATAAGGGAGAATAATAATATTTACATAATTTTTCTGCCAACAAAATATTATTTATTATTTATTATTTATTATGTACTCTACACAGTATATTTGTTCCAATATGTGTGTGCTTGGTGTGTTTAGATTCTGGGTGCTTTTCACTCTCGACAGTACATAAAGTTGCGGTTGAATTGGGGTGGATGATTGACATTAAGGACTCAAACACAGCGACCGTGATTTGAATTCAATTTTTCTCTGAAAAAGAGGCCTAAAATAAACAACG
>JZLH01S0090996.1:95047-106928 GCA_001188425.1 Eucidaris tribuloides | reverse complement strand
ACGACGACACACACACACACACACACACACACACACACACACACACACACACACACACACACACTACACACACTACACACACACACACACACACACACACACACACACACACACACACACACACACACACACACACACACACACACACACATAACTGCACACACACATACACCCATAAAACACACAAAGACACAAAAATCGTCCACACACAGCACATGTGCACCAACACACAAAGTTCACAATATTATTAAAGGTATTAGCTAACATTTACCACAGTTAAAAAAATCTGAGCCACATGATTCCCCATGCTACCAGTGTCTTTGATGAGGTCTAAAAATAAAGCCCTGAAAAAATTATATTTCAAAATGATTGTTTAGTGCTTTAAAAAAGTGAAAATCGTAAGTTGACCAGATTCACTTGCACATTTCCTCCCATAGACTTACTGTGTGTACACCTAGGCTATTAAAACTCGCTCCGAGTTTTAATTGTTAATTCATGCATAACTTGCCATTGGCAGTGTAACTTTCCAAACTTTTGTATTCTAGGGTGTTAATTTGTCCATGTGAACACTACTATGTAGCTCAGATATCAAATTTTGACAATGTTTTTATATTGAAGCTCCACAATGTTAGTCTATCACTTTAATAAACTATTGAAAATTGCTATTTTCAAATGAGCAAGTCACACAATAATATCGCTACTAGATTTGTATTTAGGTGAAAAGGAACATGATAAATGTTATAATAAAAAAAACATGCATACCATTTATCTTGTAGAAAAAAATAACATGCGTAATTTAAGCTGAAATCAGTACGGCCATGCCGTACTGATGTCAGTACGCCATGCCTTGGAAAAGGGGTTATCATTTAGTACTTTTTACCAAAAGGCAGTTGATTTCCGTTGCATGCCTGAAAGTTAACACAGTGTAAATATAGTGGTGCAGCTTAATACTTTTGATTTAGAATGGATATTCTCACAGAAATGCCCTTCATAAGTAGCCGAAAGGCATAAGTGATATTTTGTGTTTCTGAATTCTGAAAAAAAAATCCTGCACCTTTAGCCAATAGGAGAACGTGTCTTCCCTTTGGGATATTATTTAATATAAAGTGGGCAACATAAATTGCAGGAGGTTATGTGTAATTCGTGTTATTGGAGAATGCCGTCTTAAGTTCAGTCGAGATAACTCAACTACTTCCCTGAAATTAACTATTGAATCGGTTTTGCTGGACATATTGATAAATCTCCAGAAATCAATTTATTGTTCAGCCAGATAGTTTGTTAGTGACCATTACTTATGTATTATTGTTAATGCCCTGCCATTGGATGCGTATTTTAACAGTATATTTGTAATAGCACGAGTATTATTTGCTCTGAAAGTTTAAATGATACTTAAACTTCTATCTAACTCTACTGTCAAAGCAAATGGAATGGAGCCCTCGTGTCACTCCAGTGATAGAAAAAGGGCAAAAATAATTCCCAAAATGCAATGTTGATAAATTGGTTGTGAGGCAAAATACACCATTCATTTTCTTCTCTTGCAATCTGCACACTGTGGTACTACAATAATACATATTCATGTGTTATGTGCCCGTATTTCAAGACTATTTTATTTATTCTCTCTTTGATTGAACTGCCCCCTTGACAGTGGGCCTAAAAAGTAAGTGGGAACTCTCTTACTAAATGTAAAGAGAATCATTTAGACAAGACGCTAGCATGCATTCACCGGGCATGTACGAAGCCGAACATAGCGGCTACACTAACCTGTGTGGCCCCATATTATCATTTGGATATGCCATCATACATCAGCGTTAACGTGGATGATATTTATTCCCTTAAGTGGCCCAGGGGATTTCGTATGTCTGCCTTAGGTCCATCTATATTTTCAAAACAAATACGATCCTCCGTTAGTTCTCTCGTTAAATCAGAATATATTTCACTTGACAGACTAAGTAACATAAGCAGACGTCTATATCAAGATAATGTTTCGGGGACTACAAATTTCTGAGTTCAAGTAATGGGAAATTTTGCGTTGCTGATCATGTTGAAGGGCCATACATTCGAATCCCTATTAGTTGTATCATAAATTCCATCCATGTTGCTAAAGAACATAGAGGTCAAAGGTCAGTTATCTCATTGTATCACTGATTTATTATGGATATCCTATTCGTGGTCATAGATTGATCTCACCTGACACCTTAACTCCGCGGGGCCCCCACTATTAATCTCAGGTTCCTTCGCACGGATACGCGCTATTTTCTGGAGCGGGTATGGCGTGAAAAAAAAAAGACTTACCCAAAATAGTCGACCTAAATGCCGCATTAATTAATGATTCCTAAGCAGTTACCGAAAACACATTCGCCCATTACACACATCAGAGGCAAGTACATCGTGTTCTGTATCCAATTGTGTTATGAGTTATGGGTTAGTATTTTTGTAATTGTCTCTCCATATTTTATGGAATCAGCTGTTTTTACAGGAGACATTGTGGATTTTAAAAAAAAATGTGTCTGATGAGAAGTAGACATGACGATTGGGGGGGGGTATAGGACATACAATCCTAAAGTAAGGTTACCAAAAATATATCTATGGCGACGCATGAAAGTAGTTTTCATTACAATAATTCTAGAATTGTTAGCGCAGCCTTTTGCGATCGCTGTTTTGTCCGTCGTTCGCGTCGTGCGCTCGTTCGATCTTCGCGTGCGTCGTGCGTAAACCTTTTACACATTTTCAGCTTCTTCTTCAAATGCATGATTGGATTTGTCCAAACTTGCGCAGGAATGATCCTTAGGGGTTGGGGATTAAAGGTACTGGAATGCGTACACTTGGCCCACCTGAGTGCCCAGGGGCAGGGCCCTAAAGGGCCAAAAGTAGGTAGTTTTCAAACATCTTCTTCTCTAGAACCAGAAATAGTTTAGTTAAGCCACTTTGTGTGTAGATACCTCTATATGTGCTGAATTAATGTTCCTCATGACAATTCCCAGGGTGGCCCCGTTTGACCCCTAAGGAGGGCAAAAGTTTGGGGGTCGGGCCCAAAGGGAATAATTTACATTCACATCAATGGATTTAGACCAAACTTGGTGGGAATGATCCTCACGGGGAAGGGGATAGAGGGTTCCTGGAATGGTACACCAGGCCCCCCTGGAGGCCCAGGGGGCAGGGCCCATAAGGGCCGAAACTAGGTAGTTGTCTAACCACAAGCCCATTTGTAACCAAACTTGGGTGGTAGATGCGTAACAGGGACCTCAATGTTTTTTGGTGGTCAAAGGTCACATATGTAGGTCACAGGTCAAATGAGGTCAAATGATAGAATATACCTGCAAGTTTCGTCTTTGGTTGGTATTGGCCCATTTGTGACTAACTTGGATGGCAGATGCTACATGCATAGTGACCTTAATGTTAAATTGGGGTCAAGGTCACATAAGTAGATCAAAGGTCAAATGTTAAGATTCTAGGGCATGCCTTGTTTTTATAAAAAAAAACTGATGTTAGAATTTAATTTAACTTGGCAAATTTAGCTATATGGCAAGGGGATGCAAAGTTTTCCAGGCTCCAAGGGCGAAAACTATATGTATAACTGATGTTATTTCCATGGGTACCATATAGAGTTTGTGAGCGTCGTGCCCCCGGGGCTCTTGTTTGTTCTTTTTATTAAAATATTTTTAAAGTATTTTTAACACGCACCAATCCCATGTTAAACGACGTTAAATCGGAATGCACGTCCTTTGGTAGTAATACAAAAAAAAAACCCATACCGATTCATAACACTTTAGTGTTTAATTAAATGGCCATCATGTTGTCCAATATAGCTACCAGACATGGTTATTTTAACACCAACATTTACATCCTACATCCACATTTATTAGCTTTAAAGGTAGGGAATCTCATTTGCAACCCTCCCATAACACTGCAAAACATCATTTACTTCCTTAGGCTATTCATAAAGGACTTACCTGTGAAATCTGAATATCAGAATATCAGAAATTACTTACATTTTGAAAAATTTTGAAAATCCAATAGTTGTGTAGTGTATAATCTAGGCACACTGTTCTAAATTATGGACGTACAGTAGGTCCATGGGTATATCAGGTTGATTACAGTACTTATGTAATACCAGACGGTTTAGTTGTGCTGGCATGAACGGAATGCTAGGCCATCTACGTGTACTGTACAAACCAACATGTATTGCACTATGGCACTATGGAGATAAAAAGACGCCTACATGCACTGTCTAAAAAAAAGACTAGTACTACTAGTAGAATTTTTGATTCGCGAGACAAAAAAAATCAAATCGAAGTCAAATGTTTAGTATTATTCCACTAAAAAAAGTTTCTAGCTCCTACACTTTGCTAAAAGTTCTAAAATAGCCTTTTCTTTTATATGCCAGTGTATTTGCACAATGTTAAATTTAAGGCGTGCAAAAGAGACACCCTGCCTTTAAAGAGAATACACAGTACTGGTTGATGATGGAAAATCTTTCATCAAAATTTCACATTTCGATATTTTCCAGCTGAGAGTAAATTACACTTGCATTATAATGTGGGACTAATTCACTTCATATGCAATAAAAAGTTGAGGAATTGGCAGTTTGAGTACCCGACGGAGTAGGCTCCGTTGCTGCAGTGTGTATGGCAACAATTAACATAGTCCCACATATAGATTTCTGTGTTAGTACTTTGTCAGCAGTGGGGATTCGTGTAACACTATCAAAACGAAGTGTTCTGTTGTTTTCAACTACTCTCTCCTGCACTATAGTGACATTTTTAGAATACCATCTGTTCACAGAAGGTTTGAAAGCAGTTGATATTAAAATGTTGTTCTGCAACTAATCAACCAGTACTGTGTATTCTCACCAATAGTGTAGAAATTCAACACCAAATCTAGTCCCCATATTGGCTAAGACTTTGCTTGGGTTTTAGATTTAATACTAACGTTTTGGAGGGAAGGAACATCAATACAATACCATCTTACGTAGATAAGGGTGGGTAAGATGCGCATTTTTAACGCCTCCATACAAATTTATGCACATTTCTGCTGGAGGCGATAATTCCCGCCATTTTACCGCTTGATATATTTTCTGGATTGTGGTCATCGGCGCCGCTCCGTTTGCAAGCCTTCTGGGCTAAATTTGACAAGTGATTATATCTCTCCCCCACCCTCCCAATATTCACGAGTCTTTTTATGTATCTTTTATTGTTACCAAGCTTAACTCTTATGTAATTATGAACTCAGTGACATTTAATTATAATGTATTAAAGGTCTGCTGTCAAGGCAAAAATGACATGGCGCCACCTATTGACCCAATGATGAAAACGGAACCCTATTTCTCGTAATTCTAGGTAGACTTGGTTGTATGGTAAAATATAGCATTCATTTGCTTCCGGCACGGCAGTCTGTACACTATGCCATATGGCACTGCAACAATGTAAATTCATGAATATGTTTTTGTATTTTGATTTTAGTTCATATGTTCTCTGCGTTGAGATGCCACATGGACAAGAGACCTTCCAATACCGAAAAATGTATAACTTTTCTTACTGCAAGACTGCATTTTTCTTTGTTTATGTATGTTTTGGTATAGTATTGGTACTATTTTAAACATTTCAGATCTTGAAATTACCACTGAAAATAAATCGTCTAAAGGCCCATTAAAGTAATATGCTAACATTGTGGAGCTACAATTTAAAAAAAAATATATTGTCAAACTGTGATATCTGTGCTACATAGTAGTGTTTAAATGGACAAAAAAACACCCGACAATACAAAAGTTTGGAAAGTTATGCTGCCACTGAAAAGCTATCCATAAATTAACTATTTCCACTCCAGTGGAGGATAAAATAGCCTACATCTACACACAGTAAGTCTAAAGTTTTCTTTTTTGTAAAGCACTATAATTTTGAAATACAATTTTTTAGGGCTTAATTTTTAGACCATCAAAGACACGTAGAGTAGGAACGATAATGTAACAAATTCGATTGTGCATTTGACTGATTCCTGTTCCAGTCCTTTATCCATCTTGTCTGCTCCAGGTTATAAGCATGGAAGGACACTACCGTTTAAGTAGTGGCTACAACCTCCTTCCACTACATTGAGCGATTTACCGATGAGTAATGCTCGTCCAGGTCCTTGTAACATTTGCCGTCTGTAGAACGCAGGCGTACATCGTATAAACTCAACTTGCCCATGCATATGCCGCATGAGAACATCGATAGATAATGTTCAAATGCATTGACATTAAAAGCAAGACACAGTGAGTCGTTGTTTTGGTATCGAATATGTACCCCGAAGAATAGAAATGTATAGCCATTTAACAAATAGTAGTCCATCACTTTGCAACTATCCGTGGACTGTTGACCACTACAAACAGAGGTGTAAATGTACCTTCATGTCCATCCGTCAACATAAAACTTACAACACATGTTTACATCTCGCATGAAATAAGATTTACAAAATACAGTTAGGATTGATCGGTTCCGTGGAGAGAGTTCGTAAATTTGATACACATGTGGCTGCCTTTCTATAGATCAATTTCTCTTGTAAACAAGTCGTATTGGGAGAAAAAGACAGAACCTGCAAAAACGCAATGCAAAACAAATGTTAACCTTCCATTAGGCATACATGTATGAACACTTCAGTATTCCCGGTGTGTATAGGTTTCCCACCTAATGGACTTTATAAAACTGTACAAGTTATTTTAAATGTAATAAAAATGTGGCTATATTTCCTCGTATTCAGCTAACATTAGTGTGCGATACATGTCAGAGTGTATTTCGCAATTTTCAAACTACTTTGGTGAAACCGTGTAAATTCAATTACACTCACCAACAATTTCGACATGTACAATCCAAAATAATTACATGTACTTACAAATCCAGACGCGAATGTGCAGACAAGCACAAACTTAGGCACAACCTTCAGAGTCGCTTAAAGCCACAGGCTAACAATGACCACAGTTTAAAAAAGTGTGAGCTACCTAGTCCTCTATGCTTTAAGTGTCTTTCATGAGGTCTAAAAACGAAGACCTGAAAGAATTGTTTTTCAAAATGATTATTCAGTGCTTTAAAAAGGTGAAAATCTAATAGTACTTAGGCTGACCGGATTCACTTTACCCATTTCCTCCCATTGATATACTGTGTGTACATCTAGGCTATTTTATACTCCACCGCAGTGGATATTGTTCATTCATGCATATCTTGCCAGTGGCAGCATAACTTTACAAACTTTTGTATTCTAGGGTGTTGATTGTCCATTTAAGCGCTACTACTGTATGTAGTTCAGATATCACAGTATGACAACTTTTTTTTAAATTGAAGCTCCACAATGTTAACCTATGTCTTTAAGGTAAGCGATTCCTTGTATGTGCATTCCGACGAATTAACTTTAATTGCACTGCCCTCGTCAATTATTTCAACAGTTATTATCAATAATTAGTGACAAATACAAACATGCAGACAGGTGCCGAGGGGCACGCACACAGACACACACAAGCACATTCACCCACACTGATAGAGATAAGTAGATATTCAGTATGTGTGTGTTCCACGCACTGCAGATCAGATCTGTTTTCTTACGAAATATATGTAGTGCGTGAAGTCAAACTAATTGTTTAAGTAATTATATTGCTCCTATAAAGTTGAGCACTCTTATCAAGATGTTTTGTTTTCTTCATGTGTGGATTATATGTATACATAACTACCTATCCTTTTTCCGTCTTATACTGATGTGGACTTGCCGGTATCTTAGCATACCAATTATATACAAACCATGACATTTAATCATTTGCATATTCTTATTAAGGTGTCGTCTGACTACAATATTCCAACTTTTTATCGTAACCCTCAACCTGTAATTCCAATTGCTACATCGTTACTTTATATTATGCACAATGTGTATGTCTGTGTGTGTATGTAAGTGTGTGTATAAATGTGTGTAATGGTGTGTCTGTATGTGTGCGTGTTTGTGTGTATGTTATATATATATATATGTATATATATGTGTCTGTGTGTGTGTATATTATGCACAATGTGTGTGTCTGTGTGTGTATGTAAGTGTGTGTATAAATGTGTGTAATGGTGTGTCTGTATGTGTGCGTGTTTGTGTGTATGTTATATATATATATATATATATATATGTATATATATGTGTGTGTGTGTGTGTGTGTGTGTGTGTTTCTAATCGTCTTTATCCGGTTCAGTTTTGTTCGAATATCCTCTTTCTTCTCGTCTTCCTCCTTTTCTTACACATTCTTCTTTTCCCTCTTTCTTCTTCTTCTTCTTCTTGTTCATCTTCGTCTCCTTCTTCTTCTTCTTCTTTCAATTTTCCCCTTCTCCTTGATACTGATTTGAGGAGAGAGATTGTTCAGTTAAAACAATACATTATCCATCCAGACAAAAACATAGTTAATATTTATCAAGGGAAGTTGTTGCGAGATCAGATAACCCGAGTCTGTCCCTGACATGGGGATCATCATTGACTTCAGGTTAACAATAATCATGTCGTCTGCAGTGCTAACACGTAATCTGGTCTCGAAAAAAGGTCACATCGCTCACGTGACCATGATCACGTGGCCGTAATCATTTTGGACTTCCCTGTGCAAAGGTTAGACTGATCTCGTTTCATTATCGCACGGCGCATGACTTGAAGCGTGTCAAAACGGATTCACATTTTCTTCCAGCAGTTGAAAAGGGCACGATGTAGGCCCGTAGTATTCATTTCTAATTCACTTGACGACATCTCGGCTAAGGTTGTAACATGTTGGGTCAATTTCAAAAGGTTAATGACGATCAGTCACAGACGCATCCCTCTCCTAATGTGACACGAACGCGTCCCTGGGTTCGTGTGTTTCGTCTTGTATACGTGAAAATTTTACTGAATTCATCACGTGTAATCTAATGAGTTTATCGTTGCGGTCTTTGCATGGTTTCCGTATTATGTGTGTTCCTATCGTTAACTATTTCGGTCAAATACCATTTTGATGTAGTTAACATGTTTGCTTAATTAACATGAAAGCTCGATAAATGACGCGTGACGTCATTCTTGTAACGACGGTTTCTTTGTTTAGTTTGGGTCTATTTTGACACTCTTCGCTTACTTGTTATTATAACATCGTTACAGTTATCACAACTGTCACCTGTTTACTCACGTATGACGCCATCATCAGGCACTTTGTTTTTATACTAGCTAGTTAGGAAAAAAATCGCTGGATACCATGGAAAGTGGCTCCGTGTGATACGTTCAGTGCAGTGGAATGATAGTTGAAATAATATTAGTATGATATATGCCCTTAATATGCCCCTTTCAATCTTATAAGTTTGTTTGTTATTTCTGAGTTTTTCTTCAGATTAGTACTTCGCTCTTTACAGGCTCTCCTGCCTCATGAATATTCACAACTTTTGTAAAGATGAGAGTGAAAACAACGTTTTATACTTTGAAAAGAAAGTGCACTGATCCCATGACCTAACTGTACATCAAATTCCTTGTATTCATAGAGATATATTAAATATCTCAATATTGTTTCTGTGACTGTAAAAGCCTTGTGGTTTTATAACTATGGCTGCTGATTCTCTTGCCACGGTCCAGGGTTCGAATACCGTTTCGCGTTTAAGTTCCTTTGGACGACACTCCATCCACTTTGCTTCTCCCGTTTGGAGTATAGAGGCGTTCCCGAGAAAACGAATATATGTAATGGTGAATTTGTTCTTGAGCATTTAAATGGCATTGGATACAGGAATAATCCCCAGAGAGTGTAGTTGGCATAAATATGTGTACAGGCTTCTGAGGAGTTCACTGGTATACCTACTGAGCTTTTGAATCCTTGTGCTACCCAGCAATTCAAAACTCTAAACCATCGCCCTTTTTCATATGAATAATTGAAAAGGCTGAGATGAGGATGGTCAGATGGATGGATCATGAGAAACGAAGACCTTCTTCAGTCAATGGGCCTGGTAAGGATAGGACAGGTGATGAGAATGAGCAGGCTGAGATGGTATGGTCATGTGGCTAAGAGAGAAGAGACCCACTGGCTCCAGAGAATACTAAATTTCACAGTTGTTGGGAGGAATCCACGTGGGAGACCTCGCAAGACATGGGAGAAAACAATCAAAGAAGACAGAAAAAGTGTCTAACATTACCCACATTGACCCAAATGACAGGACAGTATGGAGGAGAGCCATCAAGGAAATGAACCGTCTAACCCCACAATATGGGAAAACGGACTTTAAACGTTGATGATGAATGATATGAAATCAGAAGAGAACAAAGCATAGGTTAGATAGGGAACAAATTCACCATTGGCTATGGGCTGGGATGGCGATAGGATTACGGTACATAATAAAATGATAGAAGAAAACACAGACGCCAGGTCTGTACATTGATAATTGATACGGACATTGTGTGGTAAAAGTTTTTGATGTTAGGTTCTATATGCCATCGTAATTTTCTTTGTTTAAGTAATATATTGCCCTATAAAAGTTATCACTGCTTTACAAATGTTTTGTTTTTCATTCTGGAAAATTATATCATAAATACATAATCCTTTTCCGTCTAACTGATGAGCTTGCGGTAATCTTAGCATACTCAATAATACACACCATGACAACTTATCATTGCAATTCTTATTAAGGGTGCTGACTGCAATAATATCCAATTTATCGTACCCTCACCTGTAATTCAATTGCACAATCGTTACTATATTAGTCACAATGTTATGTCATTGGCTTATTAATGTATAAATGTGATAATGTACTTGCGTATGTGTACGGTTGGATATTTATATACTAAAGAGTATATATATTCTGCTGTGTGGTATATTATCCACAATGTTTATCTGTATGTTATAAGAGTTGTATAAATTGTGTAAACGGGTCTGTAAGTTGCGTGTGTGGTAGAATATAATATATATTATCATTATCTTGTGTTGTGGGTGTGTTGGTGTGTGGGTGTAGTTTGTGTTGTGTGTTGGTGGGAGTGGTGTGTGTTGTGTTTGGTTTTGTTGTCTGGTGTTCTAACGTCTTATCTCAGTTTTTCGAATATCCTCTTCTCTCTCTTCCTACTTTCCTTACACATCTCTTTCCCTCTGTTCTTCTTCTTCTCTTCTTCTGTTCATGATCGTCTTTCTTCTCCTTCTTTCAATTGTTCCCTTCTCCTTATACTGATTTGAGAAGAGATTGTAGGTTGAAACAATTACATATCGCATGCCAGACCAAAAACATAGTAAGATTTATTCAAGGAAGTTTGTGCGAGATCAATACCCGAGTACTGTCCTCTGAATGGGAATCATTGACTCAGTTAACAATATCATCTGTCGATCTCCTGCAGTGCATCAACACGTAATGGTCTCCTCGAAAAAAGGCAAATGCTCCGTGACCTCGATGATCACCGTGGCCGTAATCATTTTGGACTTCCCTGTCAAAGTAACGATCTCGTTGATATGCAGGCACCTGGCCGCTACTTTGAACGTCAAAACGGATTCACATCTTTCTTTTCCATGCAGTTGAAAAGGCACATGCTAGCCCTAGTATTCCTTTCTAATATCACTTGACGACATCTCCGCTAAGGTTTAACTGTTGGATTCAAATTCAAAAGAATGACATCAGTCACAGACGCACCCTCGCTAATTGAACAACGCGTCTGTTCGCGTGTTTCGTTCTTATACTGTAAAATTTACTGATTGTCATCATGATAACTAAGATATCGTTGCGGGTCTATTGCATGGTTCCGGTATATGTGCGTCCACGTCTAAACTAATTTCGGCAATACCAGTTTGGAAATATATAGATTTGCTAATTAAACATCACAAGCCGGGGGATAAATGAACCTGCGCGAACGTCATTCTCTGAAACGACTGCTTCTCGTTGTTTACTTTGTGGGTCTATTATATGACACA
>JZLH01S0090996.1:75117-95022 GCA_001188425.1 Eucidaris tribuloides | reverse complement strand
TTTAGTTTGGGTCTATTTTGACACTCTTCGCTTACCTGTTATTATAACATCGTTACAGTTATCACAACTGTCACCTGTTTACTCACGTATGACGCCATCATCAGGCACTTTGTTTTCATACTAGCTAGTTAGGAAAAAATCGCTGGATACCATGGAAAGTGGCTCCGTGTGATACGTTCAGTGCGGTGGAATGATAGTTGAAATAATATTAGTATGATATATGCCCTTAATATGCCCCTTTCAATCTTATAAGTTTGTTTGTTATTTCTGAGTTTTTCTTCAGATTGGTACTTTGCTCTTTACAGGCTCTCCTGCCTCATGAATATTCACAACTTTTGTAAAGATGAAAGGAATGAAATGAAAAGAAAGTGCACTGATCCCATGACCTAACTGTACATCAAATTCCTTATATTTATAGAGATATATTAAATATCTCAATATTGTTTCTGTGACTGTAGAAGCCTTGTGGTTTTATAACTATGGCTGCTAATTCTCTTGCCACGGTCCAAGGTTCGAATACCGTTTCGCGTTTAAGTTCCTTTGGACGACACTCCATCCACTTTGCTTCTCCCGTTTGGAGTATAGAGGCGTACCCGAGAAAACGAATATATGTAATGGTGAATTTGTTCTTGAGCATTTAAATGGCATTGGATGCAGGAATAATCCCCAGAGAGTGTAGTTGGCACATATCTGTACAGGCTTCTGAGGAGTCCACTGGTATACCTACTGAGATTTTGAATCCTTGTGATACCGAGCAATTCAAAACTCTAAACCATCGCCCTTTTTCATATGAATAATTGAAAAGGCTGAGATGAGGATGGTCAGATGGATAGATCATGAGAAACGAAGACCTCCTTCAGTCAATGGGCCTGGTAAGGATAGGACAGGTGATGAGAATGAGCAGGCTGAGATGGTATGGTCATGTGGCTAGGAGAGAAGAGACCCACTGGCTCCAGAGAATACTAAATTTCACAGTTGTTGGGAGGAATCCACGTGGGAGACCTCGCAAGACATGGGAGAAAACAATCAAAGAAGACAGAAAAAGTGTCTAACATTACCAACATTGACCCAAATGACAGGATAGTATGGAGGAGAGCCATCAAGGAAATGAACCGTCTAACCCACAATATGGGAAAACGGACTTTAAACGTTGATGATGAATGATATGAAATCAGAAGAGAACAAAGCATAGGTTAGATAGGGAACAAATTCACCATTGGCTATGGGCTGGGATGGGGATAGGATTACGGTATAGAAGAAAACACAGACGCCAGGTCTGTACATTGATAATTGATACGGACATTCTGTGGTAAAAGTTTTTGATGTTAGGTTCTCTATGCCATCGTAATTTTATAATGGGTTATAATAAATCTCATTAGCCAAATTATTTTCATGAACGCCACATACCACACGTTATTTCCACGTAAATCAACAACAACATAGCCTTCGGAAAACAAACAAAGGAATCTTATCTTGTCTAACAACCACATTTCATCGCAGTCTCAACATAACACATATCATTATATAATCTGGAGATATGTTTTCACTCTCGGATATATGCGAGTGGAGCGATGTATACGCGTATTACGAATTGACAGGCTTTCGTTCACCCGGGATCCGTGGTTCGTGTTCGAAGGGAGGCCATCCTTAATCTAAGGCAGATGGTAACTATATACCATAATGAGAGGTCGCCTCAAGCAAAGTCTATATTACACGCATGGAGAATACTTTAGGTTCAGAATTACAGGTCAGTTCCAGAAAATTAAAACAAAATGAATGCTAATTTGCCTATCAGCAGCCGCAGTGCAGATCGTATCGTCATCAACTTTGACCTTTTACCCGCAACGCCATTGGTGGTTACCTTTTTATTTATATAAGTAGTTGCCTACTGCTCAGGTAGTCATTGGAATTTGTACTGTTGTATTGGTGGATATGCTAAATTAAACGCATTGTCTATCAGTCGCATTCCTTCACCTCACAAATATCCAATGTATGTGTGTTTGTTTGTGTGTTTGTATGTGTGTATGATTGTGTATGTTTGTGTATGTTTTTGTCCCTGTGTGTCTGTCTCGGGTGTTTCTATATTTGTTTGATGATGGTATCTGTGTGCCGGTGTGTGTATTATGATGTGTCTGTCTATGTCTATGTGTGTTGTCCCAAACGGCACCTTAAATAATTAAGTAGATAGTCATTTAATTCAGTTGGGATAAAAATGAAAGTAGATTAAAAATTAAAACATGATAGCCTTGATGGTCGACTATACTTGATAAAATAAAATATAATGATTTGTGTATATTCTTTTCAAAATAAATGATACACAAGAAGTACGTACATTCTGAGACCGGAGGGAATGCACACGTTCGTTACCTTCCGGGCAATAGTATCTGTTATTTCTTATAAATCAACCAACGTATTCTTGTTGGCTTGAATTTGAATTTCTGATATGAGACTCTGACTCGACTTAAAGTAGATAGGTTTAATGGCAACGATCGAGGCGAAAGCAGAAATACCACATACGACTTGAAATCCACGACAAATTGGACAGTCAGAAATTACTTCGTAATTCATCTGGTCTGTGTACGGAATGAGCACAGACCATACATTTTCTATTTTCATTTATTTAGGATTCATTGATACCGTTTAGGTGCGCTTAAAATATCCCTCAATCCGCTTCGCAAATATTCCATGACATTTCCGAGTCAGTGTTTCCAGATACTACTGATACAAATGTTTCTAGATAGATTTAAATAAAATTAAATATTACCGTTGAATAAAATATAACATTGTATGGATTCAGCAAAGCAAGGTAAAAATATATACCCTGTGCATGCCTGAACGTGAATGACATTTGAGTTGTAGTTCCACGCACTGAACATAAGAGTAAAATGTCACCTGCAATTCTTGGATCCATTCAACGGCATAAATTGAACGGTCAGTTTTATTGCGTCGTAGTTTTGCTTTCTCGTAATCTCGATGTTAAAATAGGTTTGGTTAAACGTAGCCATTGTGTGAATTCATCACGTAGTGATTTTACTACTAGAAGATTCGTTTTTAAATCATAATCAACAAGAAAAGTATGCGTTTTGCACTATGCGTTGCTGTAGTGGGGCAAAGTACTGGTTGCAAGGGGGAAACATCTACAGTAATGTATACATTGAAAGCTTTACATACCTTCCATTATGAGGGAAAAAATGTTCCATTTTCTTCAATTTAATAGTCAAAGAGTAGGCAAAAGCCTGCATTCAGGCCGTGGCAATCTATTTTCAGGCTATTTTCCATGCTTTTTGGTATACAAAATAGTTCACTTTAGGCAAATTTCAGGCCTTTTCATGAATTATTAATTGCATCCCTGATTTAGGGAGTTGTTACTATAATGTGGAAATACTGTCAGTTTCAGTTGCATGTTCAGTATTAATTATTGTCTGTGATGTTAGTGTTCAGACCATTTCCATATAGTACATTGAGGCGCGTTTAGAACAGGAGTAACGTCTTTAACGCAATCAGCTTTAAAGTGATAGGCTAACATTGTGGAGCTTCACTTAAAAAAATGTCAAACTTTGATATCTGAGCTACATAGTAGTGTTCAACTGGACATATAAACACCCTAGAATACAAAAGTTTGGAAATTTATACTGTCACTAGCAAGATATAAATGAATAAACAATTAATACTCGGGGCGAGTAGAAAATAGCCTAGATCTACACACAAAAAGTCTATGGGAGGAACTGGGCAGGTGAATCCGGTCAAATTACGATTTTCACTTTTTTAGAGCACTAAATCATCATTTTGAAATACAATTTTTTCAGGGCTCCATTTTTTTACCTTATTAAAGACACTTGGAGCGTGGAGAATTATGTACCTCACATGGTTTTTAACTGTAGTAAATGTTAGCCAGTGGCTTTAATGCACCACGGTTTTGTGGCGGCCATGGTCAAGGTCAATCGCGTAGAGTACACCCGGGCCTGTTACTCTCACTGGCGTAAGCCTAGCACGTATTAGACTCATTTCAACAACTATCGGCTGGTTAAATAACGTTATACACCCTGTTTTCATTCCTCGAATTCCGTTTGTTTGACAACCTATTAGCATTTCTGTGTAAATACTCCTTTGAAGCCCCAACTATAATACTCCTTTTTCAAATTCCTGCATTACATTTTCAAGTACGCCCGTGAAAGGAAAGATTTGTGTTTACTACACATTGTTGACGGCCATGCTATAGTGATAATTATCCACTCGGGGAAACAAATATATCCTTCTCGAATATTCTGTTTTCATGACCACTGTTGTCGTCATTCTGTTTTCATCGTCTCTAGTAAAGTGAGAAGGACTGTTGACCTACGTTAGCCGTGCATGAGAGTTTACTTACATGTCTTGCGTGGGTATTAGTCTCTGGCAGGAAGACGTAAAAACAATGACTTTGTATAATATCCACGCCCTTCTACCGGGTATATACGGCGAATACGCCAAATGGGTTCTGCCCCAGAATATACGGAGAACACACGCGCGCACACACACACACACAACACACACACCACACACACACGCATGTGTGTCTACACCACTGTCATGCAGGCAGTAAAAATATGCAGGCAAGATAATACACGAGCTCACTCATGCACACAATTATATACATTGTAGATACACACATACACATTCACGACAAACACACACACACACGCACACACACACACACACACACAAATATAACACCTTAAATATTAGATACACAAACCTCAAAAGCACACGTATAGACCACCCTGACACGAAACACCAAACACATGCCTGCATTACACACACAAGCTCACACATGTACACATAAACACATATATATATATATATACATGCAGACACATCTAAATACATTATTTTCAAACAGTTTTGTTGTTGTCAGTATTGAAACTGACATAAATTCATTCGCATAAATGAGGATTCTGTAGCTTGAACAAGCGTATAAAATTACGAGCTTTTTTGATTGGTATGTTACCAAGCAGTGATTTAACAACATACATTTACAAAATACAAAATAAAGAATGTAGAAAAGAGTGTTGAACATTGTCATTTTCAGACGACACTTAAAATCCGCTTTACTTAGTAATGTCCTCTTTCTGTACTTAGTTTAAACAACAGTACAGAGAAAATCTAGTCTTATATTAAACTACATTCAGAGTTATATGTACGCTTTCGGTCCTGAAACTGGGCTGGATGGCGATGTGTTTATACTGGCAGCAAATTTTATGTAATTGCTGACCATTAAGTGAAGTTCTTTGTCCATATTCATAAATCATTACAACGCTGGCCAGCCATTAGTGTAATTGCCGGTGTATGCATGCATAAATTCCACCAGCAGCCATATTCTTTGCGTTAACGCATATACCACAGTGGACTCATAAACTTGGTATTTTTATGATCCTGTCACGTACGTATTATTCCATTTCATAGATGATCATTTTCCATAGCATTAAAGGCAGGGAATCTTATTCGTACCCCTCCCGTAGCACATCAAAACATCGCACATGCCCTTAGGCTATTTATGAATGACATGTCTGTGAAATCTGAAGATCTGAAGATCTGTGATTACCTACAATTTGAAAAATGCCCCAAAACTATTTGCCAGCTTAGTGTGTATTCCATGTTAGGAATTCTTGTCTCTACAAGGCAATAATTCAAATCGCAGTCTAACGGTCGCTGTAATTCCACGAAAATTGAGTTTCCGTAGCTCCTATATTTTGCTGAATGTTCTTAAATGGTATTTCCTTATATATTATGTCAGTGTATTCACACAAAGTTAATTATTTTGTAGGTATGCGAAGGAGACGCACTGCCTTTAAAGTAAATAGCAATGAAGCACGAACTCGTGTCGCGTTATATGTGGAATCCTGCCTGCTTTATGTCAATTCGCCTATAACTCAAAATCTATTAAATTTCTGCTGTATTATTATAGCTGTGCCATAACGACACGAGTCCATGTATATTCCCTGCCATAGAAGAAAGTTGTGGCGATGTATGTTGCGCGACATGGAATGCATCTATAGGGATGCATAAGTCCTCTAGCGACTATGGACATGTGGCGAGCAATAAAACTACATAATACATCTACCGTTATGACCAGCGGGGTTCTGTTTCGTTTGCATATCCCATATCAGTTGCAGGATTTACCATTTATAGATAATTGGCATTTCAATCTGTAGTTTTCAGATCCAGAGATTTCCATACATATTCCACACCGTATTAGTCAAGTCAAAATCAGTAAAATCAAAACACCCGTAGGCCTTTTGATATCTTATTTCTTATTAAGCAAGGTATTCGGCCTTTTCGTCGATTTCCTTTACTTTATTTTCATTGTAACTTATTTGCATTTTGTGGTGCAAAATATGAACTTACAGTGAATGACAACTTCCCTGTCGTCTGTATATTTTTCTCGGACATTTTCGTAAAATTGAATTTTAACCCTCGCGTTAAAGTTAGTGGATCTCTAATCTCTAATTTTGCATGCCTTAAACTTAACATCGTGTAAATACATAGGTATATAGAAGAAAATGCCAGTTAAGACGATTTTAGCTAGGTATAGGAGCTAGAAACCCAAATTTCGGTGAAACTTTGGTATATTTTTCAATCAGTTTGGTTCTCGAGGCTTTTTGTATTTCTCCCAGTTATGTCACTGCCATTTAATTGATCATCAAGTTTCATAGAAATGGCCTTCACAGGTGACGTTTGAGTTAAAGTTATGTTTTGTTGTATATCCGAACAGTCTGTAGAAGGGATACCGTGTCTTTAAAGAACCCTTGCGATGCATCCAGGGCAGCCCCAATGGCCTCCTAGGCTCAACCACCGAATGCCATTATGCATTCTACAGCAGATGCATCGCCTTGGATGAGACGCAAATATTATTCCGCCGCGGTCGGGTACATGGATGCTTCGACACTAAAGACATGCGCAATTTCGACCAGCCTGTCTGAATTATGACGTCACCAACCCATGTTTGTCGGCAAGAGACCTGGGAGCGCGTACTATGACGTCATATTTGAGAGCGAGGGATCGATCTTCCAGCTGCTTTTGACCCAGCCCCGTAGTTCGGGGTCTTCGTGTTTTTTAATTACGGCTTGATGACACCATATCTCGTGGGATCCCACTGGGTAAACAGGATCCGTTTTATAGGGTCAAGGCTCGTGTAGTACGTTGATGTACCGCGTGTGTTGATTTTGAATTCATGTCGTCATCTTGTTGCCCGCAACTCGCCGTGTTGGACTGAGGGGGATCGGATGATGACTGTTCATGCACAAGACTGCGTCATTTGCCGCTCTCTGATTAATTCCGTTCGCTAAGATGTAATCAATAATCCAATATGAACGTATGTACTCGTGTGTATATAAGGTTATTACCTGGACCAAGCCAAACATCGTGCTATAAGGTCATCGCTTATGTTACACAAACTAAATATAAACAATTTTATTTTCTGCTAGATACTCAAAGAATTTTGTTTTCGAAACGCATTAATGACGGTTATTTAGATAATAGTGATAATGTACATACACGATGGTATTTTTATCGTGATCGCTGATTTTTTTTTTTTACTGTTGTACTTGTAGTTACTATTTTTATCATTATTACTATATTATTGGTGTTAACACCTTTACTGCCAGTAGTGCTGTTTCTGCTGCTAATAATATTATTACTCTATCATAGCAATGAAATAGTGAATCAGTGATGATGATGATGATGATGATGATGATGATGATGATGATGATGATAGTGATGATGGCGACGATGATGATAACGATTATAAGGACAACGACAGCTAAATTGATGGTGAACGGTTACTTTCTCCTTAGTTTAGCTCAAGGTTTATGGACGACCATATTGTGTTAATGATGTTGGGTATTCATAGACATGAGCGTTTCCTATTGGCAAGGAAGGTGTTAAGGCCTGGTGGAATTGTGTTTCACCATTTTACATGAACAGGGAAACTTTGACTATGCAAGCCAGATAATTATTCTCTTGCTGAGTCCTCCCCAACCCTTTGTTACCAAACATAACTGTATTTTGTATTTAATTATTTCAACACGGAATAAAACTTGCTATCAGGTAATTGAAGCTGATTTTCGGCTTTTCCCTGACGATGATGATGTCAATTTTCAACGTACACTGTAATTTTACTGAATAGCAGCCAAACGGTTTGCCTTAACGAATTCCGAGTTTACTATAGGTGTGACATTCAAGAACTTGCTGGGATGTATCGTTGGAAAAGTATAGAGGGTGGGTGCTTCATGGACGTCGGGATGCAGCGGAGAGATTCTATGCCCCCTCCCTTTAAATGAATCAGCATTAGCAAGACCTTGGTATGAATTAATCTAAATTGATAGCGTCGCGGTGCTTCAAACGCATCATCTTTCCCTCGCATTCATGTTCTCAATTCGCCTGCCAATGCACTTGTTTTCAAGAACATTGATTCGAGTCACTGAAGTTTCCGTCACATGGTGACATTTCCATCCTGGCTTTCTTTTTTTCGGTCACGTGTCATCGGAGCTGAAGCTGACTTAGCGGCAGATTAAGACCATATCGAGCAAACCTCATCGACCCCATAATAGCAACGGATCGAGGTGATCAGGGTTTATGATGGATGTACTCTTGTGACATTTAAAAATAAAGATTCATATATAAAATTATTATCAAACCCCAGATCTTCTCCCTTCCGTCCTGTTTTTTTTATGTATCTCCCTGTCTAACATTCCTGAAAATATCTGCATACAAAATTGTAAAATTATGAAAACACTCTAATTTTTTCTCAAAATTACTGCTTAAAAAGTGTGTATTGCATGTCAACCGTACAACTGCCACCAAAGAAAAGGCACCAAATGAAATATGTACGACTTTGTAAATTCACCGTCACTGAAAATAGGTCGTATTCTGACAAAGACACGCGGTGACAAGTTGTCCAAAACGAATCCACTAATAATTCATTGATATTTTGAAAGAAATATTGCGGATATTTTGTCAAAATCAAACGATTTCCTCATGTTATCATTTATGTATATCTAAATACTTCAAAAGTCAGTATACGCCAGACAACCTAACGATGCATTATATTTCAAATGTATTCCAAGTCTTTACCGTTTGTTAAAAACGATTTGTGTATTTCACTTTAAATACACTAATACACTTCTAAAATCAATTTTATCATGTATCTTTTTGCCAATTTCCTAATATGTCACAAAGAATATAATACATTAGTTATTGATTTTTTAAAAAATGGAGCTATACATTTCTTGTTTATCCGCAAAACGACAACCAAACCTGGATAATGGAAGTGGTTAAAATTCAGTTTACATGGAATTTCACCTGAAAATAATGTAGATTTTTACTTTTTTTTCTCTCGGGTGTCGTGCGCGAGAGATGCATATTGTATTTTTGTTTTGATATATCCAGGCACTCACGTCCAAGACATTTTGTTCTGGCCAAGTGAGACTGCTATGAATTATTGTGGCATGAAGAGTATCTACTGAAGACTTTGGCGGGCTTTCTCTAATCCTGTAGAGGTCCGTGATCATGATTTACCACGACATAAATAGGTCGCGCCTCTTGTGTTCCTAAAGAGACCTATAGATGTAGGTCTATTTTGTATGTCACACATTAAGTTATGGTGGTGGCCTTGATCATGCAATCAGACAGATATCAGAACACCACAATATGTGAATATTATGCATATCGTAATGTTTAGCCATAATACACGCACTCACATCAATATAATTATCACAATATGCGTTATACAAACGACATAATATATGTGTGTGCGTGTGTCTATATATGTGTATGTGCGTATGTGTAAGTGTGTATATGTGTGTTTGCGTGTATATGTGTATATGTGTATATTATATGAGTGTGTGTGCGCGCGCGCGTGTGTGTGTATATATATATGTGTGTGTGTGTGTGTGTGTGTGTGTGTGTGTGTGTGTGTGTGTGTGTGTGTGTGTGTGTGTGTGTTTGTGTCTATGTGTGTAAATATTTGTATGATTGTATGCTTATGTTCGATACAAACATTCACACTTCACTCTCAGATCTGCACCTACTAATGCACATAAAGTCCATATAGGTTAAAATCCTCTGGCATGTTAAGAGTTAAACACCCATGGCTCCGACATCCATTCATAATATATACGCGCCTTTACATAAGACATTCGTATACAATTCATAATTATGCATTCTGAAACTTTGGAATAGATACATGGAATTACGACACCAGAAGGATGTTCGTTTATTTTAATATTATCAATGGTTTAACAAAATACATGCCGAGTAATTATTACGGTGTATTTTAGTACATGTTTGGCGTCAATGGCATTATACATTTCGCCGGTATATTCACATCTTCAGGAGATAAATGTATTATACATTTAGAACCGCTTACAGAGTACCATGTTCAAAATGGTTAGGTTAATTGCAGCGGTACTGATAGGGTTCCGGGGGGGGGGTACTTGCCCACTAAGGTAAACGGGAGTGTGCCGCTCTAATAGGTGACTTTTTCGCAAAAAATCCTTAAACATGGGTATGGTTTTGGGGGAAAAAATCCTTAAGCACGGGTCATGATTTTGAAATTTTACGATTAACACTAAATATTTTCGCCTATTTCATCGCTAAAATGCTAAAAAAAAATGCCACTTTTTTTAATAAAACCCTTAATAATAGGTACCGTTTTCTGCCAAAACTACCCTTAAAAAAGGGTCGGGTTTTTCGGCTTCAGCGGCACACCCCCGTCGGAGCCAAATCTGAGTACCCCCCCCCCGATAGGTTAATGCCATCATACTGACTAAAAGTGCTGAAATTTTGTCTTCCTAAGTAAATACTGCGTGTTTGGCCAATGTACGCGGAGGATTGCGAAGATGTGAATATTAATGCTGCTGCACATTACTAGTATCCAAAAGCATCGAGGGCAAACTCATTTCCATCTCACTATGAGCGAGATTCGTAACATCAATTGGATTTTTTAAAAGCTTTTGCCCTCTTAGCACAGTTACTTATCTATAGATTACTTAAGGCAATTTCGAGTGTGATTCTAACCAGGGTTAACGACGGCATGCTAATTTTTGCCATCAACTTACGACTTTTACCGATAGTAGGCGTTCTGTATGTAACTTGACAGCAAACTTGTAATATGCAGAATTTAGTTGAATCTGTAATGCTTTAGTTAACCACATTGGCATAGGGAATAGGATCATAATGTTTACTGCATCAAAATACGAATCTGAATAAAAGGTTTGAATGGGTCGAATACCCGATTCGTGTTTACATTGAATACATACACATTCATACAGTGTACATCGCAGGGAATTATATTTCACCTCCAAAAAATCGCAGTTCAACCAGCTAAAGTATTTCTATCTCGAACTCAAGTGTAAAGCTATGCATTTTACGCTCTAGTCGTTCGCATACACGAAAAATGATGATTATTTCTACAGACACGCACTTTCTTACGTCTTTTGGGTGACCGTATCCTTATTTGGTATCAGATTGTTTGAAGTGTAGAGCGTGCTCTCTCTCTGCTTTTTTTTAATAATGTACTCCTTAAAACGTCAAACATAGCTTTCCTTGTTACCCAAATCAACATAAGGCTTTGCATTGTAAGGAATACATGTACATTTAAATAGCGAATAACTAAAGATCAGCATTTATCTGTCAATCATGTATATGACAGGAGATATAATGGAAGCAGTCGGGTGTCATGATTTCCAGTAAAGCATAAATCCCCTCAGGTTAAATGTTGTTGTTGTTGTTGTTGCTGTTGTTGTTGTGTTGTGTGTTGTGTGTGTGTGGTGTGTTGTTTGTTGTGTTTTGTTGTGGTGTGCGGCGTGGTGTGTGGTGTGGTTGTGTTGTGTGTGTGTTTGTTGTGGGTGTGTGTTGTGTGTTGTGTGTATTGAATAATGACAGTCTACTCATTGTTTCAAACAAATTTATAAACCGAATGAAAATACATATTCGAAAATTGGTTTTCAGTTTTTAGTGGTAATTTCATCATTATGTTACACTTATACTAAAGCCATTCTTCATTATAAGTCGAATCCATAATGTCTCTATAATTTGCGTGAAGATAAGAAATTCTCGCAAAATGTTTATTCCAGCATATACAATGAATTCAAGTAGCGATACGCTACAATGTTCCTTGCATTACTCAGTGTTCAGCTACCACTGCAGCTCATCAAACTCCGTCGTTTATAAATCGTGCGAGCTATGAATGGCCTTGATGTTATATTTTGATACCAGTTCTGACATGTGTTAGTTTTTCATTCAGAGCTGCCTTATACATGGTACCCCATACCCCATGGAAGAACAGAATCATTTTGTTTATGAATCTGATATGGGCTTTCCAACCGTTTCTGTACATTATGTAATCATACTGGCCCGTATTCTGAAGTCAAGTTTAAATTTAAACCCGAGTCTAACTGTAGTTTAAATATCCGATGTCGAGTCTAACTATCCGAATTCCTAACATTGCGTTTCTGAACTCTGGTTTAAGTTAGACTCGAGTCTAAGTCGGGTTTAACTGTATGCATATTTTAGACTGGGTGTACACCTAGTTTAAGTCTGGTTTAACTCACTTTCAAAATGGCAATTGTGCCTACATGGCGACATTTAAGCCATTTAAATGCAACAGTTATTGCACTCAGACCGTCTCAGAAAAATTCCACACTGCGCGTCGCATTTTGTTGGCATGTATTCTACTGATACGTACGTAGCTCTTGCACGTTCGTCGGCGGCCGCGCTAACTACTGTAAGTTCAACTGAGCAGTCGTGCATAACCGTTACGGACTGCGGGGCAAAAGCCCGGTGGCGAAAGTGCGAATTACCGCCACTACTATATAGACGCAAATTATCAAATTTATGTCAAACATGTTGATAATGAAGTTGCAAAGTAGCAATCTGAACCAAACAAACCCAGTACTTAAAATAAAATCTCTTGCGTGTGGAATTGGTGTACAATATCTCCCACATTTTCCCATCATATGCCCCACTGCACACGCCGTCCATAGTAGCAGTCATAAACAACGACTGACACTCGCCCACCACACCGCGAAGCTAGCGCTATACTGGCACAAAACAATAGTGAAAAGGACGTTCAACTCACCCTGTTATCAGAAAGATTATATGAGAGTCTTGTTTCTTCCCTAGTCTTCCTTAATTAATAAGTCAGTGTGTCCTGATTTTATAGTTTATACGAATTTCTTAAACTTTCTTGCGTAGTTTCGTGGAGCGCCTGCTCAGGCTGATTTGCACAGGGGGGTCGGAATGCCGGATTTTGTCTGCGCGCATTGAATCGGCGACGCTTGCATGTTTGCAATATTCTTCATGTCAAGAGCAATTACACTTTCGTAAACGTCTTTGGAGGAGCTTACCTACGATTTGATTGTACAACAAGCAAATTACATTCTGCCTATCCGTTGTATGATTAATATTGTTAAGACAATCACGTTGATATAAAATAGTGAGAGTCAGCAATTATTTCGATAATTTCATTACCCAAAAACAATTGAAGAAGACAACTACATATGATCTAGTGCTACTCGGATCCATCAATCGCATAGCCCAAAATTTAAAACCTCGCGGCTAACTAAACCCGCACTTCTTCTAGAAAACAGAAATGGGAGTAACCTCGACTTTAGACCGGGACGTTCGGCGTTAACTGTCCGTTTAAGCTAAACTCGAAGTCTGAAATTTAGACTGAAGTATTCTAACCCACTTCAGAATTACGGCCCATCTGTCTTTGATGTTTATATCATGAATTGATTTTATCTGATTTTCATGGATGTGGAAATAAAACAAACAAAGTGTGTCATAGGCTCAACTTTAGTGTATGTTTTCACTACAGTGCCGAGACTTAAGCAAGCGCAACAGTCTCCTATTCGAATGTGCAGTGAATATTCTAGAAGCAAAGCGCAATGGTAATGAACACTGATGATGTGACTGTCAAATACATGTACCACTGCTACCAGATACCACTGGAATATTTATCAGGCATATATAAATAAAATATGAGTTATTCTAATATGTGAGTAACCCTGAAAAGGAGGCGCGTTTCTCTGGTTTTTTGTCCTTTAATAACACCTTTTATGTGAGTTCAGTACCGTTTGAATACACACCTAGCTATTGACGTCATACATACTTGTAAGGTCTTTTGTAGTACTGAAAACAAGTTGTACATAATAAAAGAGATTATAGAATGTTTCATAAAGGTCTGAAGGTCTTTGATAATGTCCTTGAGATTATGCACATAATATGTAGGTGTGTTTTATCATGTATAGCTTACCGATTTTGTGAATACGGCTTTACTCTGTGAATATATGATAAAACTCTATTGTGGTTTGTATTTTGTTAAATTCTTTATATACCCACGGCCCCCCCCCCCCCACAAAAAACCAGTAAGAGGGTTCCTTTTTCAACATATTAAAAGAAGTATAGACTGTATACTTAATTGTAAATGGGTTTAGACATGAATTTTTGCCTATTGTGTTTCACATGTAAATTATCTATAAATGCCCTGTTATCACACATTCTAGAAACGTTTCCTACTTTTTTTTAATTAACGAAAAAATACAAAAGTAGGGGAACGACTATATCCTTATGGGAAATTCACGTAGTGATATTTGCTCCCTGATAATTAAAAAAAAATCACAGTAATTACAAACAAATAATCGATGTATAGGTTTAATCGACGTGTAACATGATTTCCGGCATTGAAATTTTATCTACACTTTATGACAGATTGATGAAAGATCTAATCACTAAAAACTACAATTAGGCTTTAAATGGAATTACTAGATCAACTTAATCTATATTGATTGAGAGATCATTTTCAACCCAACAACTGAGTGTGTTAAGAGTGTGGAGTGTAATGGTTCGGTTATAATAAGTTGACTCTTGGGACAGTTCACTTCTCTCCCTCTGTTTCTTTCCACGTAATTGCAAATGCAATCTAAGTCGGATGTGGAAATAGCGACGTCTTTGACAATATAATTATCTGAGAATGATTTCATAATTGAGATATAATCCTTGAAATCCTCACGATATCAAATGTTCTTAACTCTTAACATGCCAGAGCAATTGAGGTTCCATGGACATTATGTATTGTATGGTGCTTATGTGCACCTACGACACTGTAAGGGTTAACTGATACCAAATTGGTCTGATTCGCCAGATATAGAGACTGATCATAATTGGGTAATCGTTTTGATTAACTTCCGATGGTACGATGATACAGATAGATTCTTTAAAAAGCGTTTACAAGAGAAAAGCTCTGGTTATTTTAAAGTAATAGGCTAACATTGTGGAGCTTCAAATTAAAAAAAAATTGTCAAACTTTGCTGTCTGAGCTACATAGTAGTGTTTGAATGGACAAGTAAAAACCCTAGAATAAAAAAAGTTTGGAAATGTATGCTTCTCCTGGCAAGATATGAATGAATAAACAATTAATACTCGGGGCGAGTAAAAAAAAATAGCCTAGATCCAAACACAGAGTTTATAGGAGGAAATGGACAGGTGAATCCGGACAACTTACGATTTTCACTTTTTTGTAGCACTAAATAATCATTTTGAAATACAATTTTTTTCAGGGCTTTATTTTTAGACCTTATCAAAGACACTTGGAGCATGGAGGATTATGTAGCTCTCATTTTTTTTAAACTGTGGTAAATGTTAGCCAGTGGCTTTAACCAGAGTTTCTTTCCTATGGTTAAACCAATGACCATAATTATGCTTACTAACTCCCTGGTAATAGTTTTGGCAATAGCGCCCAGATATCAAAGTGTTAATGACATAAAGAAGATAATTAATTTTAAGTTCTGATAATCGAAAATATAAAATTGTGAAAAAAATCGGCATGTACTGTATACCGTATACTGTTTTCTATTGTCTTGTTTTAACTTGCCTGGACTATTTTTGGAATATTACTTGGTCTCCTGCTTTCTGAAATACGACTCCGTAACGAGAATACACCAATTGGAATAAATACACATAAAGTGGCTAATTTCGATAACAATAATGGATTCGAGGCTGACGGCAAATTGCACGACAACGCGGATAACAGGACCCCGGGGTGCCGTAGATAAAAGTACAGAACGATGGCTTTACCGAGAACATACTGATACGATCTGTTTATCCACAACATCAGTCATGATTAGCCTAGGGGTCCCCTAACGGCGGAGACAGTGACATGGTGTAGCAACACCTGCCGCGCTCATGCATTGAATTCATTTAAAAACATTATAAACACACAAACGTCGACGTTAGCTCAGTTATCCGAATGAGCGTGAGGCTTCTTGTGTATCCCATGGAGCCATCTCCATGGTTACCCGAAGGAACCGCGCGAGTCCACGTCTTCGGTAATCTTCAAGACCAGTTGTAATTCGTCCTGCCATGTTTTGTTGCCACCCTCGCCACTTTCAACACTGGTCTCTCTTTCACGACAATTACCCCATATACCATTCTCCCAGATCCAGTCGTAACTCCTCTTCAGCACTCCCTTCCTATTTCCTCATGTTAACCCCCGCCCCCAACCATTCGCTTTCGCTCGACCCCCTCTACCTTTTCCCTCGGTATCCGGCTTTCTTTCCACATGTCAAGTCAACTCGTGGACTCGAAAACAAGGTTGTCCTAATTTCAACCTCGAAAGCTAATGTGATAACTATGTTGGCTAATAATCATCCACTATATACATACACTTACTTTACCACATTAGGTCGTTGCGTCCTCACGAGGACAGCGATCTGCAAGTTTTATCCACTGCTTCCTGTCATGGTCGTTGCCTGCTCCCATGAACTGTTTCTTTCTTTTAAGTCAATGCCTACTTTCTAATGTTGTTCTCCTGGAGAACTTCTCCATGTTATGAGTGGTCTTCCTGTTTTCCTCTTCCCATTTGTTTGTTTCCACTCAAGTGCTGTTTTGGGGATTATCTATCCGGAGTGTGTGTCCCAGCCAACCCATCTTACGTTTACTTATGGTTTTTGTCTTGGTTCTTTGCTGTATTTCTTTATTGGTAACATAGTCTCTCTAAGATATCCCTGAAATTCTCCTCAGGAACTTGTGATGAATGGCATCCACTTTTTGCGCATACATATACTTACAAAATTATTCATGGAGAGCTTAGTTCTAACGATAGATATAAGTATCAGAGTATGGTGAAGAAAACCACATTTTTTTAAAGGAATGTGGATGTAAAATGCACATTTTTCGTATAATGCTTCTGCAATTTGGATCCATATTTCATTCTACAGTTTGATACTGTCTCCTGGATCATTTGAAAATGAGTGTAATATGTCTTCCGCACCCTGGGAATTCACTATGCCTCGTATTGCTTGTATGAAACCTTGATGTTCACATGCTCTTCCACAAGTTAAGTTTCACTGACTGCACTACCATAGCTCGGATTATTTCGTTTCAAAACTTTAGAAATAATGAAAAATCTCTATTTCCCCGGTTTACAGCATTTCCAATTCACCAATTTTGCCTAGAAGTAGAATATTTTGTTTTAACCCCCTGGGAATACAACAGTTTAGTAAATGTCAAGAACACCAATATCATTGTCGTCCCTCAATTAATGCTTCCTCTTGTCCTATACATAAAAACACAAGCAGAGAATGTAGAATGATGCATCATGTTTGTTGAAAAAAAATGTCTCCGTCTATAAAGCTGAAGTTGTTGTGGTCTTCACAAGACCGCCAAAGACACACGTACCTCCATACACCTGAAAGAGATACACCTACATGTAGCCTCATGTTGTCTATAATTCTATTGGCTTTCTTATTATGTTTTGTTCATCAACGAGTGTATTGTGTTTAGTTGTAGAAGGCGCTGTGCAAATTGTTATTTGTAATGATGACAACGACGACCAAGGTCTTGATTATGGTGACGATGATAGTGACGACGACGACGACGATGGTGATGATGATGATGGAGGTGATGGTGATGATGATGGTGATTGCCATGACGTTTGTGTCCTTGTTTACTTTTTTCATTTTCCCGGTTTCACTCTCCTTACCACCAACTAGGCCTACTTTTCAAATTTCTTCTTGAAAGTGGGGGCTTCGTGGTGGGATGAATCCAAAACACACGCATCAAAGCCTACAATGGCTGCTCATCAACTTTCAGTAGGAATCCAATAGTTGTGTGTACCTGGTACGTGGCATATTTTATAGACATTTCGTCGATACTTTCTTGCGCCAGTCTAACAATAAAGACAGCCCTTAGCGCCCACATGACTGTCCATCTGTCACTCCACTGTCCTATATTTGTTTTCACACATTTTAAGGACGCAATGAAAACAGTGTCATTGCTCGACATTTAGTTTACAACAACAAACCAACAACAAATATAATAGGAACACGACCGATGGCCGTGAACAATATTGCGGTTTTTTATGTACGTGTTGGGATAATGGGAACAGGATGTATAACACATGTCGATTGCTTCTTCGGTTGACTGTACTAACGCCACTAGCGCTATGTACGTTAAACAATGATAGCGGCCCTTGTCAAGGATGCCGACAACGGCACTACAATATAATAAAAATTCCAACATGTACGTGGCAGAACATGCATGGCGGCCTTCCGGAAAATGTAGGCTGTTTATCGGGATGACAAGTTTTGAGGCAAAGTGGTTTGATTCACATTTCTAATTCTGATTGTTTCTTTCATTATATAAGTGAATTTTAAAGTATATTAATACAGTGAAAATGAAAAAAATAGTTCATAATTACTTGATGATATCTATAAACGTTCATTAGGTTCAATTGGTTTGTTTAGGCTAAACATAGATGGATTCAGACTTAATTCCAAGGAATATGGGGAAGAGCCAGCATATTGAGTCCTATATTTCATACTTTTGAAGTGAAATAATACAATTCAGCCCAAGAAAGGTTTTGGCAAATGGTGAAAACATGAAACTCGTTGCGATTATGTTTTAGATACACCTATATGATCTATGATGTACTGAAAATTGCTCGCTCTGAAACTGTCGCACTTTTAAGAAATTACGCAAGTGTAAAATGTCGGGGGGGGGGGCCGGGCCGACATTTCCCATAGGTAATGTACATACCGCTGCATACTCTCCTATAATCTAAACATCATAATTTATCACTATAGAAAATTTTTAGTGGGTTTGATGTTGTTTTCTGATGTCTGGGGTGACAATAGAATACTTTGTGAAAGATTTACGAAAAAGTTGTCTGATCGACCAAAACTATACTTAATTGTTCTTTCGTTTTTCCTAACTAATGACAATATTGTTGATCGTGAATTTTGATTAATACTCCTTTGCGTTGCGTTCTTATTGTATTAAGAAAACATACTGAACAGTACCAGTAGATTTCGGAGGGAGCTATTTGTCTTCTTCCCTGTATTGATTGTTGCAGTGAAGTATTTTGCTGCTAAAGTAAGCGCTTGATGTATTTATTTCTCGAAGAATGTCATTTAATCTATCTCCTCGTTTGCAGAAGTTCGTCTAATGGTGTGGTCTACCACGTCTCTGAATTTATCAAGCACAACGTGGATAACATTTCCTGAATTAAGTGCAATAAATTGTCAATTTCTTGGCGCAGTCCTGGAATTGATGTTATTGCTGATGTTAAAGCTCTACGTAATACGAGGAACAACGATTGCACACAAATTTCCTTGTCAGTGACACGTTTTCCATTAAGTTCCATCTCAATTCACGTTTATGGGTTTAATGTAAGTTTTAGATTGATAGAATCGGTCTCAGATTGATAAAACTATTCGGGAAAATTACCCCACTCTCTCGTTTCTATATCAGTCATAATTATTTTCACCAAATCCTTGTAATATGACGTATACGAACAGTTAACGGATACGATGTGAAGTACGAGACAACAGCGAGAAGTATCGCCACTACTGCTGAATGAGAAACAGA
>JZLH01S0090996.1:55179-71797 GCA_001188425.1 Eucidaris tribuloides | reverse complement strand
AGCGTTTCAGAGTGTTAAGTTGTGGGACTTTCTGGGTAGTGTTTGAGTGGTGATCTTATATACAGGGTAGCAC
The DNA here is from genome assembly GCA_001188425.1 of Eucidaris tribuloides. Taxonomy (NCBI): domain Eukaryota; kingdom Metazoa; phylum Echinodermata; class Echinoidea; order Cidaroida; family Cidaridae; genus Eucidaris; species Eucidaris tribuloides. The sequence goes on along the minus strand of JZLH01S0090996.1, from coordinate 71,724 downwards.
CCTCACCGTTTTTATCCCTGGAGCAATTGGGAAAAGGATCCATGGCACTTCATCCTAGGTGAGGGAAGGGGTGAAGGAGATTGAGTTTGCATCCCAATCGTATAGCTAATCGTGAATTGAACTGACAAACTCTCGCATAAGAATGGTTCAGTTAGTGCACTTTTTACAGAAATGTTCACATTGATTCTAATATTTCCGAGTTGAAATCACGATTATGTTAACTCATCGTGTCATTGTGTCTGAAAAGGACATTTCTCATAGCTTCCAAATAAGTCCCATTTCCTGGAACTACCTATATTTTTATTTAGGATTTTCGCTAGTCATCTCGCATTGTGTCCAGTTTCTGCACAAATTTCTAGAAGTGATATATTCCAAGGACAAAATGTGAAGCAAATGTTTTGCAAACTTTAGTATTGTGCAGATGATTAACCATTGTAATTGGTTATCAACATTAAACTATGACGTTGTTATTTTTCCTCGTTGCCCCACACTATTGTTCTTTGACGTGGTATTACCAAATTAGTGTGCTTGTCGTGGCTATTACGAACGTAGCGAACAATTCATTTTGTGGACGCAAACGCAATTCCGAGAAAATCGCGTTTGAAAAAAGTGCACTTTTTTCAACAAAAAAATTCTTGTTTAGTCGTTACAGAATGACTGAATTTAGCAAAGTGACAAATATAAATACTTAGTTTCTGGCTTACTGATTATTTTGAGCCAATATCATAAATTATTATATATTTAGCGATAAAATTGTTTGGCAGTTCGTAAAATCACTGCTTTCGCGTATCGCCATTGTTGCGTGTATTGCCTATGGACGAACAATTTTCGCGTTGAATTGTTCGACGGTTCGTAAACCCGCGCCACCATGTGCCGCGCATACCTTTGTGTACTGTTTGTCGCTCGCACCAAATTGTTATCGGTTCGTAAAACCCGCGCCTATCCAGTGCGCGTATCCTCTGTGTACTGTTCGTCGCCTTGCCCCTGTTTACGAACCGATAAACAATTTGTGACGAAAGGGGTGTTTTTAACTCGTATATTTCAAAAGTAAATATTTTTACTGTCTGAAACTTTTGGGACATGATAGTTTATATTATGTACTTTCATAATACGGATAAACTCAAAATCGAAATTTGACCCCAAAACAACTGTTTGGCGTTCGTAAAGCCGCAATGAACAGGACATATAGTGAAGACAGTTTGTGTGGGCTTCAACTTACAAAGCAATTTAAAAGGGCAAAACAAAAGAAACACAAAAAGGTCTTCTGTTTTCAAATGTGATGTCTTACCAAATTGGTGACTTATAATGCAAAAAAAAATGAAGTAGAAATACCTTTCAGGACGCAGGGATAGTGTTTCAACCCTTAAAAAAAGTCTGCATTCTAGTCACTGTCGACTATGTTTCGATGCATTGCTGAAACCTGCGACTAAGTAAGTCAAGCCAGTGGATTGATGATAGTTTCCCTATCACAATAGGACGGGTTAACGTCTGCAACCCAGACTACACTTGGCCACCACCTCGTGATGAATGCCTTGAAAACAACAAATATCCATCTGAAACAGGAATGGAAAGCCGAAATGGATAAGAAGAAATAGAATTCCTCCGAGGCGGAGGGCACGTCGTCCAAAGTGACGGCCATCTTCCGCCGCGGATTCATCAAAATGTCAGCAGTGAAAGTTGATGGAAATGTGTGGAATTAGCGATGTGCGATGGTCGCCTTCTTCACTCCTTTAACCCTTTGGACGCTAAGGTTTCATAAGTGCACAATCGTACAATTGCATTGAATAATGGTAATAATTTTTTTTCTACTTTACCTTTGTACAGGAGACACTAAAACATAGCTAGTGTGCTTAAAGCCACAGGCTTACAATGACGCAGTTTAAAAAAAATGTGAGCTACATAATCTTCCAATGTCCAAGTGTCTTTGTAAGGTCTAAAAATGAAGCCCTGCAAAAAATTGTATTTCAAAAAGATTATAATTATTACTAAATTTTAGTGCTTTTAAAAAGTAAAAATCGTAAGTTGACAGGATTCACCTCCTCAGTTCCTCCCCTAAACTTACTGTGTGTAGATCTAGGTTATTTTGTACTCGGCCCGAGTACTAATTTATATCTTATCATTCATTCATATCTTGCCAGTGGCAGCATACATTTCCAAACTTTTGTATTCTAATGTGTGTGTTTTTTGTCCATTCAAACACTACTATGTATCTCAGATAGCAAAGTTTGACATTTTTGTTTAATTTGAAGCTCCATAATGTTAGCCTGTGTCTTTAAGCAACATCTATAGAAAGACCGCAATAAGGAAAGCAAAATTCAAAGAAAATACGAAAAGAACAATAATTGTTATCACCTCAGAATTACTTCAGCGTGTAATGAGTTAAAGGGAAATGGGAAGGATGGGAGTAGTCCCAAATTTAAGACACCAATGATATTAGAATCAAGTATACTGTCGAAATTTTACAGTCAAATGATTCCTCTGCAGTAAACAAATCCTGTCAGAATTTACATTGACGGTAATTATTTTGTGTCAGTTTCTTTGGGTTTAATTTCTGTCGTGATCATGCTTTAACACAATACTGGTATACATTCTTGTTTGTTCTCTACTAAACCAATTCAAGAAAAATCCTTCGAGCTTGACTTTTAATTCGTCAACTCATCTGGTTCATGAGACATTTTCGACTAAGCTCAGTCATGCCACTGCTCTTTAAATTTTCACGGACTACTCACTAACAGGTATTTCGTATGCTGGTATGGTTCTCTTATGCTATATCATCACAGTGGTCACCATTCCATCTCGGTGAAGGTATAACCGTGAAACTTGTGAAATAAGGGGGCATTCTTGAGACTAGTACAAACAAAGACTTGATAAGTACCTTTTCATGTATGTATAAGTGTATGCGCCTTTGAGACTGCATTGTAGATCATTGACATTATTATCCTTCAGTTTGGTATTTTGGTTAAGTTACATGCCATTGCCAAATCATACAGTAGCGTTTGAAATTTAAAGTAATTGTTTAATATGTTTCGACATTGAAATGATAAATATTCAATCAACAACGTTTGCGTTAATCCTAAGACCATCATCAATATCAGCTAAAGCATGCCGACAATACAGGGTATGCGCGCAAACTCAATATGACATCATGAAATCTACAGGTCATTATTTTAAAGTCATTTCTGTCAAACGCCGTCTATATTATTTGGGAAAAGAGCCCGAATTTCTCTAGATAAGAAGGGTGTAAGTGTAAATGAAACAACGGGAATTGTAACATAATTTCCGTTATTATTTTTGGTCCTAGGAATCGTGGCTAGGACATATTATAAAACAGTGTTATGCGATGATAACTGATCTGCGCTTAGTTGGTATATGTATCTCACGCGCACTCGCAGGTATGGCCCGCTTGTGTCTCGTAATTTGCAAGTGCGCATGTCAGAGATCCTCTCAGACAACTCTTATTTTTAATTGCGTAATACGTTTATACCTTGGTTAACGTAACAAGGCAACAACGGTCGTAAATATGATTAAAAGAACTGCACCATAATGTCGAATGAAGTGGCCCCTGGGAGATATTTGGGTGATACCGGGTGGACCGGGAAACATTAAATTCACTCTGAAAGTGGCATGTTGCCCCGGTTCCTTCCTTTAATCTGTTTAAGTTGCTCCAGATATCGGCAACGCGCGTTAATGAATTGTATAAAATATGTACGACCGAACAGGCCGCGCTCTATAAATGGAATAATTGACCTTACTTTTCGGCATGAATTTGTTTGGCAAGTGGTGTCATTCCTTGTCTTTCTTTTCGTACTGACGTTAGTTCGGGCAGACGCCCCAAGGGAGAGGGACGAATTGCGATCCCTCTTGTATTTGGCCTTTGACGGAGACATCTTTCCTCGCAGCGAGCCGTCGGATCGGGCAAGATCAAGGTGTGACTGGACGTTTGCGTTCAGAAGCGCTCTCCCTCCACGGCCACACGGTCTCAGAGGAGGATGACACTTCGCAATTTAACAAATTACACGTCCTAACTTTCCATTCCCTCTTCTCATTCGTATAATTGCCAGCATGACATGTAAAGCAGCAGTCAAGTCTGTATACAGGACCGGCCCTTCTGCCGCGACATGCAACATTCACACACATAATACAAGCGTCGAGTTCTAGGTATGCATGTATTGAGGTTAGGAATGCTACGACCTATGACAAAACTTATTCTCTTAAAAAACGAATTTAGTGTGAACATGTATGCTTTTCACTCATTTTGGAGTGACCTCAGGAATCACTCAGGATCCCTTACTCCCCGTTCACTGTTTTTTTATTCACTCGTTAATGAGTGAACATTTTCACTCTGTTTTTCTAGAGAGAGAGAGAGAGAGAGAGTACGGTATTCCATTATAAGTAATAATGTTTATTCCATTCCAGTTACAGGGTGTTTCAGAATAGATTGATCCTCCGCAAAGAATAAATAAATAAATGAATAAATAAATAAAAAGTAAATAAATAAATAAATAAATAAATAAATTATTTTTTAAAAACTCCCTTTTCAAACTAATGCAGGAAACCCTATGTTCATTGTCAGTAAAAAAGTCACAAAGGTTTTTTTTTTCTCGGTCCATCAAGCAGGAAGATAGTTGTCGTTGCGCCCATCCCATTTACTCCTCTTAAAACCTTGTAATACATCAAGATGACTTTGCACTGTCATCTTTGAAATTCCCCGCGGCCCCTCCCTGGTATTTTTTGTATTTTACGAAGTATCAATATTAATAACAGAACAAATATATGTATATAAGCGTATATGAGAGAGGATAACGACGAATTATTATGCATTTTTTCCTCCTGCTACCTGCAGGCTGTACATTATTAAGCGTCATCGTTACTATGGCAACGGAACCCGAAGGCCATCATTTCTTACCGTGGAAGTCCCTTTTCCTCCTCTATATGCGTGTAGACGGATTGTGACCTAAAAAGTTGTATCCCGTAGCTCGAATTTATGGAAATTCGTGAGCGGTTCAACATTTAAGCCTCAATGTTGTACAGACACCGAGCAGTGCATTCGAGTGTATCACATTATGTGTGTATGTGTTACTGCATAGATACATCCAGAAATATAACAAATGGTGCAAATGAAATATGTTACATTCAAACTCGCACACACACACGCGCGCGCGCGCAGCAATGGAAATACCCACATGAATGACGACTTGAGGTCTGGAAACCACAAGTCGACAACGGAAATTCGAAAGAAAATTACTGCAAATACAGTGCTCAAATGGAAGCCATAACCCTGGGTTATCAAATACTAGCTAGTGAGGACTTCAAATCAATTATTTGACCTAAACAATCACTTTTGTTCAATTTGAGGTGTATCCTATCCAACCATACATTACAGTTTTAATAATTTACTCGTAAAATTTTCCAAGTTCAGTTGTCGACATGAGGTCTGCTGACTTGAGGTGGCCAGACCTTAAGTCGACATTTATGTGGGTATTTCCATTGCTGAATATGTATGAATAAACATATACAGCGTGTCCCAGAAAAAATGTCCCTCTCGTTGACCACCAAATAATTACCAAAATCAAGTTTTGTACTCAATAAATTTTACATATTTAAAAAACCCATTTAATTTTGTAGTTCCTGTGAAAATTTCAAAGGTCTCGCTTCATTGGTTTTGAATACACAGGCTCTTAAGTAACAGCAGTGCGTTCCAGCCCATTCCAAGTTTGCTAAAAAGAAATGCACACTACAGACTTGCCATGCATTATTCCATGCTTCACATTTATAGCATTGACTGTGTTCTTGTTGTTATTAAGTAACTAAAGTCAAGTTCATTAACTTTTTAAAATGAAAATTTATCAAAATTTAGTTCCACTGATTATGTTTGCTTTTCACAGGGCGTGTTCCATTTATAGTTTATCCATCAATGTCCAGCTTGTAAACCTTTATTGTTCTCCTACACATCCTTCCACCTGATTTCCAGTCAGGTTGATGCATTGATGTAGCACTGTAAACTTGGAATGGACTGAAAAGCACTGCTGTTACATAATAGACTGTGTATTCAAAACCAATGAAGCGAGACCAATGAAATTTTCACCGAAGTTAGAAAATAAAATGGGTTTTCTATATCTGAACACTTCATTCAGAATGATACTCTATTTTGGAATAAATCTAGCAGTCTCTCAGAGGCACATTTTTTGGGGGGGACACGCTGTACAGTATATGAAGAGCTTACTTCCATAGTTGCTAAATATTCCACTCCAATTTTCTCATGATGACTTTTGTTTCACTCTCTCTCCTTCTCTATCTTCAAAATTTTGTGCAACATAATATTTAAACTTATAAAAAAGTACAGTATATTAAATACATTTCAGAACAATATCATATATTCATTTTGCCCTTTTTGTCTTTTTCTTTCTCTTTCCAGCTTTTTCTGGTCGACAACTGCGCGGATGAATGGCGGATAGCGATGACGTGGTCACGCATCGCCCTCATCACCACGGAGCTGCTGATCTGCGCGGTTCACCCCATCCCTGGAAACTACACCTTCCAATGGACAACACAATGGGCCTTCACACACGAAGCCAGGACAGCCTCCGCCGATATCGATATCTTTCTCTCCATACCTATGTTTTTACGACTCTATCTTATTTGCAGGTATATTTAGAAAAAAATAAAGTGAATGAAATAATGCATACTTCATCTACTAGTTCTATTACTTCTTCTATTGCTTCTTCTAGTAGTACAGTAGTAATAGTAGTAGTAGTAGTAGTACTACTACTACTACTACTACTACAACAACAACTACTGCTACTACTACTTCTATTTCTACTGTTACTACTGCTGATACTACTAATAATTTCTTGCTACTCTCTCCTCCTCCCTCCCTCTTCTTCTTCTTCTTCTTCTTCTTTTCTTCATTCTTCTTCTTCTTCTTCTCTTCTTTTTTCCGCTTCCTCCCTCCTCTTCTTCTTCTTCTTCTTCTTCTTCTTCTTTTTCTTTCTTCTTCTTCTCTTCTTCTTTTCTCTCTCCTCTCTCCGCTTCTCCTCCCTCGCTCCTCCTCCTTCTCCTCCTCCTCATATATGCATGTATGTTGATACTACTACGACTACCGCGACTACTATCAATGCTACTATTAACAGTGGTAGTAGTAGTACAAGTAGCAGTAGTAGCAGGAGCGGTAGAACTAATTGTAGTAGTAGCAGCAGTAGCAGAGGAAGTAGCAATATTACAAGTACCACGACTAGTACCACTAGCACTAGTAGTAGTAGTAGCAGTAGTAAAATTAAAAGTAATGATAGCAGCAGTAGCAGTGGAAGTAGCAATAGTACAAGTAGTAGTGTCAGCAGTAGAAGTTATGTCAAGATCATCTGTTCCCTATGACTTCGTGTTTAACATGGACGTGTCGTGGCTGAGCGGTATATCGCTCGTCTCCCAATCCAAGGGTAGTGGGTTCAAGCCCAGTTACTGCCCGGCACGATTGCCCTTCAGCAAGGCATTTTTATCCACATGCTGCTCTCTACCCAGGTGTATAAATGGGTACCCGGTAGGATGGGAATGTTTATGTTGAATGATGAGCATGTGCGCGCCTGTAAAATGGCGACTGGCTGGAATGCTCCCCAGGGAGTGGAGAGTGAGCACTATAAGTGCTGGATTGAATTAACGTATCCAGTGACCGGGTTAATAATAATGTGTAAGCGCTATGATACTTTGTGTATAGCGCACTATAAGAACCCATTATTATTATAATATGCGACACAGTTGTGCTTGGTGCATTACCATGTTTGTCCACCTTGCATTAAATATGCTGTCCTGAGCCGCATAATTAGAGAAGATTTGGTGAAAAAATGATTATTAAATAGATATTAAAATTATTCCCACATGACAAGGGGCACAATTCACTGAATTCGGGAATCCCTATGTAATGAATTCGCCGTAATATTTGATTCATCAGTATGCATTTAGTCAGGAAGTGATGCTACTGAATCTAACAGTAAATCGTCAGAAACATACAAGTTCAATGCATCGTCGGTTACAAAATGTTACATGGAATTGGATAAGGCGTGCTGAGGTTGCCTCCCCGTTGTCAAAGACTTTCAGTGGTATTCATTTTTTAAATGCAGTGTAAATAAATAGGAGGATAACAATCTAAGGCTCTGTGACTTCCATTAATCGCCATTCTTTCTTGCATCATTTTATTCATTTATTGACATGACAGATCGCATATTATCCACGATATCAAGTCAAATCCGATCATGTCACCACTCCATGTGCAATACACATATTTCCTAAAATTTTTAATTCGGTTTGTTTGTAATCATTGTAAACATAAATCAAGCTGTACATTATCCCGCATTCTCCAGGTTGTTCGTAGCTGTACCTGCAACCACTGCCTTACCGCTTGCGTGGCGAGCAAGGAACATTGGAGATAAAATAATTGCCTCAATTTCGAGAAAACTGGCAAACCGCTCCCAATTTTACACCTACATGCTCCAGCGAACGTTTTCGTGATCGTTTTAACGACGCGACCGTCCCTTTTCCAGGGATTGGCGCGCTGTTAACGGAGTGGAAAAATTGTCCGGGCAACTTATCGGCTCCTTATGCGAGTTATCCATTAACTTTACTTCGTGGAATATGATCATCTTGATGGTTGTGATAAGACCTGTGTGGAAAGATGTAGTTCAATAATTATAATTCAATATAGATCCTGCTCACTTTCTTATGCAAATACACAGCCAGATGATTCTTGAATCGTAATTGTCCGTAGTGTAAATGGCCAATCTTTCATGATAGAAATGGGAGCTCTGGTTTATGTTTGCAATGTTATGATTAAAGAACTAGATCATGATGAAAAGAATTTACAACATTGGCGAATATGTTTAAAAGGCAGTGCAAGACACAACAACACCATTAAACTATAGTGCCGTTTCCAATTTGGTTAAATGCTCAAGGCGCTTTATGACAAAAGAAAGGGGAAAAGGACGTAAAGACAGAATGCACACCATATTAACAAAAAAAAATGAAGAAGAATGTCTGCCTTCAAAATGCACAATTGAATAGATATGTTTTTAGGTTGCCCCAAAAGGACGTCAAAGAGTTTGAGTCCTTCAAACCCTTTAACTCAAACTTAACCTAAATATCAGTTTGATGAATATAGTCACATTTTGAGAACAAAATGAACTTCAGTAATATTTATTGATCGACAAAACCTCTAAAAATCGTTTAGTTGGTTAATACAGTAGATGAACTATTTTGGGAGCTCTGAGGAGCCGCGTCATCGTAATGTTACAAATTATATCGCAACAGCATTCTGCCAGCCTTTATTAATATGAGGTGCCTTGTTTTAACCTAGACCTTTTGAAGGGTTTTTGTTTCCAAGGTGAACAACAAACATCTGTATATAACTCGGACTGACATGTTTTTGTCTTTAATTAATCTGTTTCAGGGTCATGCTGTTACACAGTAAACTTTTCACGGACGCCTCGTCCAGAAGTATCGGTGCGTTAAATCGAATCAACTTCAATACGCGGTTCGTGATGAAAACTCTTATGACAATTTGCCCTGGAACTGTCCTTCTGGTGGTCACAATTACGTTGTGGATTCTTGCAAGTTGGATTATGCACGTGTGTGAAAGGTAAGCAGGGGCGGGTCCGAAAAGGGGGGGGGGGTAACAGGGCGGTATCATTCGATACACATCATGAAACGAGATGGGGTTGGGAGGTCCCGTTGAATTCGTTAAGTGAGGATAAATTGCGGATCATTCTATCCCCAACCCTCCCCCACCCCACCCCCTTCCACCTCCGTTCTAGACACAGCGGAACAAGAAGATGAATTTGCTACTGGTAAGGGTGACGTCATAGATCTCATACAGGGTATTCACAGGAGAATGAAAATGGAGTAACTCCCTCTGATTAAAAAGGTCACAGATATTTCCCACAATGCAAAGTACCTTGACTGTGTGATAAGAAGTGTTAATCGTATTCCTCTTGTAACTTTTACACTATGCCATCGAAGCAATGCCTAATTTCGCAAATGTTTGCCTGCTGTAGAGACACTGTTTGACATTGTGAAAGCCCAATTAAAAAATGCCAACCTTGATATCTGATCCACATGATGTTATGTTGTCACTAGCAACACGTGCACATATGAATATTCGTGCGTGAGTTAATTTCTTGGGGACAACAATTCCATAGCACAGCAATATATGGGGGAACTGGAATGATCGCTCGTTCAATTTTTCACTTTTTTAAAAGCACTTAATGATGTTTTTGAACTGCAGTTTGTTTCAGAGCTTTATTTTGAGACCTTATCAGAGACACCAGTAGCATGAACTTGAATGATCATGATGATGAAGCTCAGATTTTGTTAAACTTTAAACATTGTTTTAAGATGCCTTTAAGGCTTGGTCTTATACGATTTTTTTTAGTGGTGAAAAGCGCTACTTTCTTCAGTTGGGTTTTACCTTGAGAGAAGGCATTTAACTTTTCTCCAATTCTATTATATTTCGACAGTAGTCTACCTGAAGTTAACGTTTCCTCGAATTCAGTGAATTTTGTTCTATTAATGGCTATGCAGCGGTGGAAAATGTTCTTTTTGTGTTTGAAATGTAAAGCCATACTGGTCAAGATTCCTCCAATTCGTTCTTTTTATCCAAATACAAGCTTTCATACCCACCCTGATTCAAAAGAACATGATAAATGCTTGGACTTCAGAAAATTGTCTGTAATGAAGACGATACTATGTAAATAATAGATTGACGTGGACAATATCTTCTGCAATATTGATCGGTAAATATTTGAGCAGAAATACATACATGTCGTTCCTACCCTGTCGTGCCCACTTGCTACGCAGAATCCGCGTGGTGTTGAGGTCATTTACCAGCTTGGATATGTGTCGATCAATTGCACCAGGGGAAAGGCGAACGATCGATCGATAGCGCTCGTGGATCGTTCGTTGATGGGGCAAACCAGAAATAAAAACCAGAACAAAAAAACAGGTGGCGTGTATTATCTACTTATAGGCCACTGTCCAAGCACGTTATCTTTTCTGAAAAATTGCAGTAAACACTTGGGAAATACTTTATATCGAACAGAAAAGATTTACAGCAGCTACCCAAACGCGCGCTGCCTTCACATTAAGGAAAAACATCATCTAAATCCCACCATTACCAAAATCCGTACACTTGTGATGCATAGTGAGATTTTGGTGCTACTAGCGTAGATAGAGGGGAAGCAGTGGTGGGTCCCCTCCCTCCCCCCCCCCCCTGTCTCTCTCCCCCGCCCAATTATCGAGATACAATATAATAATATAATGCGTACTTGGTTTGTGCCAACAGTATTTTATGGACCGACGTCTCGGATTTATGGAACGAGAGTGCACAAAATGACTTGATTAAGGACCTAAAATATCCAAATATTCCATATTTTTTGGAGGGAGACACCCCATCCACATACCCACCCACGTCGGGTAAATGCTGTGTGTGTTTCAGGGTGCGACATGATTTCATTGCTTTGCATGTGCGTGGGATAGCCCTCCCACCCCCTCCACACACACACATACACACACACACACACACACACACACACGCACACACACACACACACACACGACACACACACACACACACACACTACAAAGTTGGCTATGCCGCTTAACATTACTGTGGTCGTAGTTATTTGACAAGAACTGAATGTCACGCATGAAACCTAATGAAAGGACATTGACTTGAAGGCTGATTAACTTACCTTAGTGAACAACAGTGTATGCTTAAAAATAGAATATCTTCAGAAAGAAAAACTTCCATTTGGTGACTATAAATGCATCAACAGCGAATTTTCACATGAATAATCGGTTATCGATTGATAAGCGCCGTAAAATCAACAATAACTACAACAACATTTCGTCATTTATTCAGTCTGTTTGTATGTTTTTATCTGCTAAGCAAATTAATTAAATTGTTGATTAATCTGATTGATTGATTGATTGATTGATGTTTATTTATTTATTTATTTATTTATTTATTTATTTATTTATTTATGTATTTATTTATTTATTTATTCATTTATTTATTTAAATATTTACAGTACCGATTTCTGTATTTATGTTATTTATTTTTTTTCACATTTATTCATTTATTAAGTTAACCTTTTCTCTGTTTTATATTTATTTTACGTATTTTTAGTTAGTTTTTTTAGACATTTAACACTCTTACCATTACTAATCTAAAAGCAATCACTGAACAGTCATTTTTTCCATTCCACTCGCAAAAATGGGTAAGATGTCCCTTACAATGACGTCATCACAGACACTAAATGATTTACCGTCATAGAGACATACTATGTCATGAATTTTTAAACAATACAAAAGCTGTTTTGTTCAGATTTTTTTCTAACCGATGATAGATTTGGCACACCTTCATCTGCTTATTCCATAATCACAAAAAGGGAACCTCCTTGCATTGAACTCTCTATAATTACGTGAAGCAAGATCTGATTGCTTACAAGGACTGGATGCCATCCTGGGATTATTGACAGATCCTAAAAATAACTTCTTCACGTAAATGTGAGGTATTTTTAAATTCTTTCGAAATAAACATAGATTATAATGCTCCAGATGTGTATTATACGCTGTAACACCCATGTTGTTTGTTGTTTTATTTTGAATCGTCCCCTTGAGAGCTTATACGCATTGCGTAAAATACCGGGCTCTTTGTTTTTATCAACTACTGATTGGTAATAAACGCCTCCATTTAGTACGTTGTTCACATAATATAACAGGCACTATCGGCGTCTTCGTTTAAAATCTATTTGAGTATTTGAGCCGTGTCCCCGCGTGTTACGTCAGTTCAAATCCAACCGGGTACCCTGGAGCCTTAAAATAAAACGCCAGTGTTTTCGTTTCGCATTGATCACTGTATTTGTGAAACAAACGGCGAATTGATTTTATTGCTAATTGGGGTTAAAAATGGTACTCGTGCCCACGTCAGTTTGAAGAAAATGTCAGACGGCCGACTACGGGTAGCCAATTTACGTGTTGTTTACTGTTTCTGTCTTTGTCGTAGCCAGTTTTCGTCATGCGTTAAAGGGTGTATCCACCCATGTATGAAAAATGTGCCATTTTTTCTGTGAAAAAAACTGTAATTAGCGTGAAGTCTGCCTTCACTTGTTGCTATTATTGGCCGTTGTTATAAAAAAAGGAACTCCAGATCGTGTGGGTGAGTCGAATCATTTACGTCAAACGTGCTTACTTATAGCATGAGTCGTATTTGATATTCTTTATTAAGTCCAGTTTGTCTAGCATGTGAGATTAAAATCTTCGACCATGCAAGAATTAAATCTGAAAAGTCGCCGCTGTGCATTATCAACATTTGGTGCATGGTAACAACCGTGTGATGATGGATAATACTTACGACATTTCATGAGGCTCGAATAAGTTGAATACAATTACAAAACACTAAAGCAGACGATGGTAGACAAAAATGACAATGTAATGAATAAAATGACCAGACGAAAGATGTTTTAATATCGCGGAATCATTAAACTAATCAGTGCTGATGTGAACATCCTATTCCAGATGTTTATTACAGGTATTAACTAATATGTTATATTTATTTATTTATTTATTTATTTATTTATTTATTTATTTATTTATTTATTTATCTATTTATTTATCTACGTATTTATTTATTTATCTATTTATTTATTTATTTATAGTTATTTATGTATTTATTTATGTATTTATGTTTATTTATTCATTTATTTATTTATTCATTTATTTATTTATTTATTTATTTATCTGTTTATTTGTTTATGTATTTATTTATTGTATTATATTGTTTTTATTTTTTTCCTGTGCATAAATATACATGTACTTGAATTGTCCAACTACACGATGACAGCTTGGTATAATCAGTCATACCATTATTTTATGCACGTTTTTAAAGGGCAGTGACGTGATTGGGAGAAATTCAAATGCCTCAAGAAGCAAATGAGTTGAGACATATATGGCTAGGGTATACATTCAGGCCGGAAAGATTTGTCATGAATTTGTTTACCTGAGGAGAAAAGAGCATTCAATTATCAGCATTGACTTGCATGTAATCTCCAGCCCCAAAAGAAGTTGATCCCATAGTAGGCTACACAACGAATTTGGCCGTCACAGCATTATCTGATAATAATTGTGCAACAAAGAGGAAATGTATGACCATGAAATTTCTACAACAGAAACTTTAAGAGTATACTTGATTCTGGGAGCATTGCGGCGTAAATTTCGGGAAGTAGAGGCTACTTCTAATCAGGCAATTTCCCTAAAATACAGGCAAAGATTATATAAAAACTACACTGCAAAAAGGTGCTGTTTACAACTGCACATTAGTGTTTAGACTGAGTGATGTGAAAGATCTGTGTAGTAAAGTGTACTTAGATTGATAACACTTAATGTTTTGAAATTGGGCACCATTAATTAATGATTTGCCACACGACGTCTAGCCTCGGAACATGTTAACAAAGTGATAGCAAGAATGTGTTTTGAAAAGCGTTTACTCGCTGAAAATATTTCACCGGGTGTTGGCGGAAAAAATACTGTCTGTCCTAATTTGCAGTCTTATTTGTCATTGCTTATCATTATGTCGACGTCATAAGGGTATCAGAGTTCACACCAGGGTCCGCCAGTTTGGGTGTATAATGGGAGATATGTGTCTCCGTCTTGTAGGCCAATCGATACAAAATAACTCCAATCGAATTGTGTGCATCCACAACCTTCAGGCATCTCTAGGTATTTTTACTTTTGTGTGTAGGCCTAAACGTTACCGGTTTCAACATCTGGTCGTAACAAAAATATTCAGAAATATAGAAAAGGGTTGAGTATTGATAATTTATGCCCAGAGGATTTATTATATATAACTTCGTTAGCCGTAAACTGGCTGCATTCCGTGAATGTCGTCTTGACAAAAGGGGCAAAATATGAATGATGTCAAATTTAAACGAATGTTCCTAAGGTGAAGGCCAATATAACCTTCCCGTTGCTACATCAGTCCATAACCTTTTGCCAGCACCGAAATATTAAAGATATCGTATAGCAATGTTTCCAATTTAAAAAAAAAACTAAGCTACATGATCCCCATGCTACCAGTGTCTCTGATAAGGTCTAAAAATGAAGCCCTGAAAAACTTGTAATTCAAAACGATCATAAAGTGCTTTTGGGAAGTGAAAATCTTTGAGCGACCATTCACCTTTCCGCCCAAATACTTGTGCATTGCAGAATTTTCATCAGCTGAGAATAATTCATGTACCGATTTTTGTCTGTACATAGTTTGCTTATAACTGCACAACTGTCCATAGTTTTGTGTTCTAGGATGTTTATTTGTCCATTCAAACACTGTCAGATATGTCAGACAGCAAAGTTTGACAATTTTTAAATGGGGCATCCACAATGTTATATAGTGTCTTTAAAGGTGTGGTGTATTCCTGCAAGATAAACCAAGTACCTGAAATAAAGTTCAGTACAAATAAAATGTAATGAGATGTTGACACCCATATCATCTCGTTTCTAGCTGTAATTCACCTAATTTCCGTTTATCGACTATCTCAATCTGCCACGACACGAAGTCTAAAATACCAAAAATAAATATTCTTCCATTTAAAATAGGAACGAATTGATGTCACCCACTTTTATTCACACATCCAGTGGCGTACCGTGGGTCAACTCATTGGAGGGGCACCCAGCCATTCACCGAAATTTCATTTTCTGATAGTGGATTTAAAGCGCTGTGTACGCCAAGTGTATAGTATAGGGGTACTGAAATGTTAGGAGCTGTTTTGCAGTTTTTGTGACCAATTTTAGTAATCTTGTATAAAAATCGTTATTTTGATGTTTATGTTTACAGGGAATAGTCCCTTTGTTTTTACCTATGCAATTCATTTAGTAAAACGGAATTCCGCGAGCGAGCGTAGCGAGCGAGCGGTTTGGGAAACTTTGAAACCCCAGGAAGAAAAACGCGTTTTGTAGTGTATTCTTTCGAAGTAATTCGAAATTATTTATGTGAGCGCAGACGGAGTTATAGGCCTACGTGTTTATTCAGGCCTGCGAAGTAAATAGACCTATGATACAATGAGGGGCTGCAGAACTTTTTATATGCGGGGGAGAGGCTTACTATCCGAACATTTGGGGTCCAGGGGTCCGCCTTAGAATTCCTATAGGGTCTCGGGCGGGGGTTAGGGGGCGGAGCCCCCTGAAGCTCATGAGTTTTTGCGGTTTTATGACTACTTTTTGCCCCTCCCGTAACGCTATATCATGAAATGGATAGTCGACAATACTTACGAACCGCCCCACTTTCAAACTTTTTTGCTCTTCCTTTAGTATGATTTTTTAAATTATTATCATCCACTGCTCTTAGGTCATTTTAAATACATGATGATAATTTGTCGGGGGTCAGGGGGCGGAGCCCCCTGAAGCCCAAGTGGTCTAAGGTTTTATGAGCACATGTTGACCTTCTGTTAACACTGTTGTTTAGTAACAGAACAGTCAATAATTCATTACTAAAATACGTTTTTGTTTTTT
>JZLH01S0090985.1:9147-19645 GCA_001188425.1 Eucidaris tribuloides | reverse complement strand
CATTTGGATGTATGATCTATAATACAGCACTAATAAGTCGAAAGTTTGCAGTGAATTCTTCATCATGACACTAGTGAAATATAACAATTACCTAAAAATCTTACAATACCTTAGAAAATATAAGCTAGAAATGACATCTTGAGTGTCGTCGCGATGAACACGCCATTTTGTTTCTGACTAGCGCGAGCATACGCAGTAAACAGCTGTGTCGTCGCGATGAACACGCCATTTTGTTTCTGACTAGCGCGAGCATACGCAGTAAAACAGCTGTACGAATCGCTATAGGACCTCTGATCCGCCTGGCCGGCAGCTTTGGTCCGTACTTCGAGCAGGATGGCTCCGTTAGAGTCATTTGATTCCTGATTCGCCATCCGGATCAGGTGTCCTCTAGGCAGTCTTCCCATGCCGGTATGGACACCTGATCCGGTGAACATCCGTTCACAACAACGTCCTATCCTAGTACTATCCTAACGCGCGAATCCTAAAGTTGGGTGGAAGATAGGACACTGTCCTAAGTCGTTTCACGAACAACGTCCTAACTATCTCCCAGCCGGTAAAACTTGCTAACGATAATATCGGGCAAAGTATCGATAATATTTCCTTGGATCTTAGTCTCACAGTACAGTCGTCGACTTCGGTTTGCGAGTTGACATTACTGGTTAGTCTAGTTTCGAAACTTTTTTTACTTTTGATATGCAATGCAAAATCAGGGACTGTGCCATCCAAAATCTATTAATTAAAGTTACTAATAATTATTACATGCAACGTTAAGTATTGTGAGAAAAAAATGTTCGCTAAATATAGACAATAAGCCCAAAATAATTCGCACTTTAAGTGTTAAGAAGAATGATGGTCCTGATTCACAGACTAGTGTACGTGTGACGGCCTGTTGATTAGTTGACATAGAGACGTGTGTTTGTTTGACCTTCTTTAGTCCACACCTCCAACCATGTTCCGTTTATGTTCTTCACCATGGTTTTTAATCATTTATGAATGAATGAATGAATGAGTTTATTTCGTACCAACAACATCACGTAACAATATAAAGATGTAACAATATTTACAAATTTAAACATTATGTATATCAATAGAAGAAAACACTATTACAATAATAAAGAACAATATACAATAGTAAACACTAGTATTATATCTACAATTTTATTCAACCATAAATTATAACTTATAATCCGTTCGACAATTAACTTTTTTTACCACTTTTTTCTGAAGTTAAACAGTTCGTTTTGTAAAATTTGTTTCACCACAGCACACATGACCCGGGGGGGGGGGGGAGTGTCATTACAAGGTGTACACCATGCGCGTGTGAAAAAACGAGTAAAAGGGTTGTTTTTCACGGTCGGGCGATGTACTCGCGTACATTGAAAAATCTATCAAAATCGCCAAAATCAAGGAAAAATGTATACTTTTAACAGAATGTTACTCTAAAAGGGTATCTTGTCAGACTTGAATACTTGTTAAGGGTATTCGGAGATCGACAGATTATTACTTGTTTAGGGTTCATTTGAAAGTCCATACACGCGCACGGTGTTCACCTTGTAATGACACTGCCCCTCCCCCCCCCCCCCCCACAGGCCAACCCCCAAAGTATCAAATTCCAATCAGGACAGTTTCAGACATTGTATTTATCTAGACTGGTACAAATGACATAACATGACGTCTTACCTCATGGTAAGACGTCAAAACATATTCTACCGCTGCATAAGAAAAATATGCAATTTCAATTCGAGACTGCTACCTACAGGGTGGCGTGCATGAAGCTTAAATTGTTCGTGAACTAGTTTTACAACATCTGGGCATTCCACCATAATTATCTTTAAGAATGAAGGTATAGATATTACGTGTACTTCGCAAAGTAAACTTTGGAATTATTCTCCAACCCCAGCTGTCATTAAAACATTTTTGCATGAATTAATCCAGATTCATCGTACCGTCTTTGCTGTCACATTTCTTGTTTTCTAATATCTGTTATTTGTTATTTGTTTAACATTTTTGATCCAATACATTTTTTTTTTATATTGTGACTGATAACAGAAATAATTATGAATGTGTCAACATTGATTTTTATTTATTTTTTTGTTTTTACTTTGTACTTGTTGTCCCGTCTGCATGTACTTCTAAAATAATGATTTCATTTGGGGCTTTCTTGCTGCCACTCCCATAAACGTAAATTCAAATCAACAATGGCTGGGAAGAGGAAGGCCAATTTCAATAGCCAAGAACTGCAGGTTCTTGTAGAGGAAGTCGAAAAGGAAAAGGAACTCCTGTTTTCTAAACTGAAGACAACCGTCACCAATGAGAAAAAAGAAGAAGAAATGGGGGGAAATTGCAGCTAAAGTTAGTGCCGTAGGTAGCGGACTTCGAAGTGCTGATGAGGTACAAAGAAAATGGACGAAATACCAGTCAGAAATTAAACAAAAAGCAGCAAAACTAAGAAGAGAGGCCCGAAAAACTGGAGGAGGGGCACCTGCGCCTGAGCTCGATGATTCTGAAGTGAGGGTGATTGGTATATTGGGCAGTGTCCCCATCGAGGGCATCGCTGGGGGTATCGACACGGAAGTGACAGAACAGCCGGTACTAGAGAGTGAAAGCAAAGAGGAGACGCAAGTACAGGCGAACGAACCCTCGACGTCCACAACGCCGCCAGCCAAGAGGCGCCCTTCGACCTCGGCCGACTACAGCAAGCTGCTCCTTGGACGTGAAAAAGAGAAGATCGCTATTATGAGGGAGCAGCTGGCTCTTCAAAAGCAGCTTCTTTTGGTAAGAATTGTTCCATTATTTGATGTAGTTAATAGTTATCGATAGATAGAACTTATTGTAATCCGACAAGCATTTATTACATTAAAATAATTTTGAATACTGTTAATATCTCATTATGAATATTCACATATTATAATATTGATAATTTAGGCATGTATCTTTGGCTTATTACATTTTTTTTTTGTAATCTGTTACGACTAACGTGAATTGCAAACTGAACCTAAACAAAGTTATAATAACATTTCTTAAACGTCATAACTTTTCTTTGGTTCTTTTTATGCAGATCGAACAAGAACGGCTTGCGGAGGAAAAGGGACGCCGCATTTTAGAAGAAGAGCGATTGGAAATTGAAAAAGAACGTCTAGAATTATAAAGAAAAAAATATGCAAATTAATAAATAAAAGTTGTATGTATATGTAGACTGTAGTCATGTTTCAAGATGTGTCAGATTCGTAGATAATATTGTGCATATACTGTGAGCATTATGTGTACATGTGGAATATGTGTGTGGTATTGTAGGGTGCATGGGATATTCATCGTTTGCGATACTTTATTTCATAACTCGAGTATATGCGAAATATAAAATACTTCATAATAAGCAATAATGTTTCATGTGTCTCGATAAAAGAAAATATTATTCACAAATAACATAACTAATGGTCACTTTCGTCGTTTCTTGAGAAGAGTTTATCAGAGTTGCCAATCTGGGTGAATCAATCAGCCCTGGTTTAGTCGGTTTAGATCAACTGCTGTCTTAGTAGGGGGGCCAATGTAAAATTGTGTGAAGTTCATGTTAACTATTGGCAACATGTATAAACGTATTCTCCTTGGTCTGACTATTTAGAAAAACCATGTTGCCATTTTTTAGTTGACCTTTGGTGACCTTGACACAAGGTCAAAGTTCAAACTGGTCAAACATCGTTCAAAGTATATTGACCTTGGTATCAAAATGTGGCAAATTTCACAAGGACATTTATTTTGTTGTTTGACTTTTCGTTTTTTTGTTATTTGCAAAAAACCTAATTACAGACATTAATTTGCATAAATTTGCCTGTATTCAGACTAGTCCAATCTAGAGACCACGGAACCATCTTTTGTAATTTTTTTGACGGAATCTAGTAAATTTGAGGGTGCTGATTCTAAATTCGATGAGTGCCAGACTCAAAACATTGATCGTTTTTGGAAAAACACAAAAAATCAAAATGTCCGCCAAAACTGTTAAAAAGGGGACTACGGTCACATTAGCGTACACATTTCAGTCATCATTTTCAACGGTTACACGTTATGTTGATGGATTCTAGTCAATTTGAGTGTGCTTATTCCAAATCCGATGGATATCAGACGCGAAACCTTCAACGTTTTTGTAAAACAGCAAAAAATCAAAATGGCTGCCGAAACCACTAAAAGTCTGCTAAAGTCCCATTACCGTCCAAATTTCTGTCATCTTTTGCAATGTATATGTTTTATTTTGATGGATTCTAGTCAATTTATCAGTGCTGATTCCAAATTAGGTGGGTGCCGAACAAAAAACCTCGGGTGTTTTCGTAGAAACGCCAAAATTCATAATGGCTTCCTAAACCCTGATAAAACCCGATATATTGGCCCTTATTAAAGTGCATGTTTAAATCAAATTTTGGACATATTAATTTTTTTTTTTTGGTGGAATCTAATCAATTGAGGTAGCTGCCTCAAATCAGAAGGAAGTCGGAAGAAGAAAAAAAAAATCGTTCTTCAATCGCCTTTCTCGTAATGTTTAATCATTCACACGTTTTGCGATTCCAATCTATCACTCCATCATGCACTCGCCATGTGTGAGTTTGAAAGACACCTAAATTTTTGGTAGGGTGTAAGTTTTTACCCCCTATATCGGAATATTTCCCGGGAATTTTCTAAATATTTGAGCCCAATGGCATTTCAAGTTCAGGGTCAATTATGCCAAGATTTGCCCCTCGGTAAACTTTGGCACACAGAGTCGTATATGAAGCCCGGAGATAATCTACCCCCCCCCGCCTTCTCTTGTATACATAGCAAACCTTTTGCCCTTCACAATTTTTAGTTTCTCAAGTATTCGATATAAATTCTGCGAAAGTTCCCTATTTTGTGCAAATACTGAAAGTCGGGCCATGAGCTTGAAACCACCTCTTTCCCCGATCAAACCACGCACGCGCACGGCACAACCGACTAAAAGGGTCAGGGACTGGGGGGGGGGGGCATTATTGCGGAGTTTTATTGCCGGGTTGGGGTAATGACAGCTATGACAAATGTTGTACGCGATATTCATTTAAGAATTAAAATTATACCTAGGCCAGTTCATAATTATACGCAATAATCAGACAAATCTCCAAGGAAATCTGAAAAAGACGACCCATTGGAGCCGCACATCTTCGTATGGACGTCACATCACATACGTGTACTAGTATACGTTAGCCCCCTCCCCCGCCCCTAGAGGGTACATCCCAAAGCAAGTGAAAGTTACGATTGCCAGCCAGCCGGCCATACGAATATAGGCGCGCGGGCACGCGCGCACACGTCTTTTTCACTAGTATGTTGCATCAATGAGCAACACGTGCGTTTTATAGAGTTAGGACGCTGTTAGGACTGCCCATGAACTGTCCTATAATTATGGCGTGATTTGGGACGGAGATGGGGCGAAGATAGGATAGGACGGTTTCGTGAAACGACACCTACGTCCTATCTCCCTAGTTAGGACGCAGTTAGGATAGGACGCTTTTGTGAAACAGGCCCCTGGATGCCAACCTGAATGGCATCATGTGTGCCCTCGTTACGTTGGAAAGACTAGATACGTGAATAAAATCAACAAGGCGGAATTTTCCAAAGGCTTACATGAACAAACTACACCAACAAAGTACTAAATTTATGAATTATATGTATCACAGGTAATATTCTGCTATGTTCTGCTGACATGAATTTAAATTCATCATGTTTTCAAATTTACAGATCTGTATCTTTTTTTTTATTTTGACTAATCATTAATTCATTCCCAAAGTAAAAATGTTATTTTTCACGCTGGAAGGAAAAACCCTCCAAGCCTCTCCCCGCTTGTTTAAGATACTTCAACAATTTCAACATAAACGAAAAAAAACTACGATGCACTTTTCAACTGCAATCATTTTTAATATACATTCCTTGGTGAGGCTAAAAATAAACGATTACATTGGGGCAGAAAAACATATTTCGTTAGTAACAATGTCAAATTTTCTCACCCTGGGAGGAAAACCCCTTCCGCAGTTTACTTCTCGGCCGCCTGAAATGGATTATGAAGATATTTTGCCGCCTTTCTGAATTTGTTGGACACAGGCAGCTATCTCAATTCACTCGGTTCCCTATAAAACTGAGGTTTGGAACTGGACGATAGTTAGACAGTTGAAACATCACTTTTCTTAAGAGGTATATTCCAGATTTAATTCAAGACTGCTGTTTATAATTATAATCCATCATCTGGATTTGCTTTGAAGCACACTGACAACCAAAAATTCAAATTAGGGCATGTGATGTCCAACTGCGTACACAATTTTCTCTTAAATGTACTGGTAGAGAGCAGAAGATGATGGCGGCAAACTAGTTTGGAAATAATATGCGGGGATGATACACCGAAACCAGTACAGCTGCAGCTCTCCTATTGGTTGAAACTGTTAGAACCAGCTGCGACACGACATTGTCATGATTGTGCACATAACATCTGAACCACAGTGACCCCACACTTCAGTATTGTATTTGCCACAGTCTTGTAAATTTCGTTAAAATCTTTGTCCAACAGCCTATAAAAGCTAGGTTGGGGGAGCAGCGACTTCTAGTATATACAGCGTATGTTTTGTTTGTAGGCCTACGTCCAACGCGTGCTTTTAAAACGGATGAAGATTAGACCATTTTTTGTCATCACTTCCGTGTATGATTTTCGCTGTAAATGTGGCCATATTAGCTTCTGAATTTTTTACAAAACATCGGCGGCGAAATCGTTGAGTTTCTACTTTGAAAGATGGATCTAAAATACTCGTGGTCGACTATTCTACTTATGATCTCCGTTGTTTTGATGGAAAATTGTAAGTATACCAGCGTCTATAATATGCTAAAGGGTAGTGATTGGGAGAAATAAAAAAAATGCCTCTCGAACCAAACTGGTCGAAAGATACGAAATGGATACACCAGTTGGAGTATATCTCCTGGGTGGAAGGATTTATCTTAAATGTGCTCACTTAAGCACAATCAAGTAAGAACATACCAGCAGTTTGTTTCTCTCGAGCCTCGATATAAATAGATCCCATAGAAAATAGATTTGTCTGTCACAAGGCATACCGTTGAACGTTATTTTAGAACGAGAACGAGTCAACTTTTGACTACAGCATTGTCAGTTTTTCACAGTAGAATCCTTGCATAGTTTACTCTCAGAAAAAAGGGTGCTGATTAGAACCTCTCTTTGTCCCGTATATGGAACCTTTTAAGGTTTTTCAAAGAAGCAGGAGAGTGTTCTACATGGTTCTTTGGAACCATCATTGGTTCTACAAGGAACCCTTTATGGTTCTTTTTACAACCTTAGGGGTTCTCGATGGTAAAAAGAACCATACTATTTTGTATAGGGTTCTTTATATCATCAAGTATCCAAAAGGGTGTATAAAGAACCCCGAATGGTTCCTTGTATAACCAAAAATAGTTCTAAAGAACCACTTAGAACCGTTTCTACTTTAATGTAGAACCTTAAAATGTTCCAAATACGGGACAAGGAGATGTTCTAATCAGCACGTTTTTTCTAAGGGCGTTTACTTGGTTCGAGAATAGTTTCACCCCAAGTTAAGGACTATACCGCCAATAATGATTGATTGCAGGGACTCTTTTTCACATTGCTTCGGTTTTTGCCGTAGAAGTAAATGGATGAAATATTTACACTGCTAAACTGATAAAGTTGTGCACTCTATAAAGGACCTTTTCCGCACCAAAACTTATAGACAAAGCGTCTCTTTTAAGCCTAAAATTAACATTGTGTAAATACACTGGTATATGCATTAAAAGAAAATACAATCAAAGATCCTTTAAAGTTCAATTTTTCAATTTATTTAACACTTTCCGTAAAAACAACACATAACAAACATAGTAATCAAAATTCAAAATAATTACACAGAAAACAACAACAAACAAAATGGAGTTACACACTAAGACTATACATACAAATAAGGGAAGTGTAGGGACACAACAGAAAGGTTACTGGGACCTTATTCAAAGGAGTGCCCTAAATTTAAAAGCAATTATTCAAAATTCAAAATTAGCAAAGTATAGGAGCTAGAAACTCAGTATTGAAAAAAATTATAGCGACCGTTAGGCTTTGATTTGAATTCTTGTCTCGTATGAGATAAAATTTCTACTAGTCTATATCCGTCTACTTTCAGACCCTTACAGTGCCAGACTTAATTTTGTATTAAACGTGAAAATTATTCATTAGATTTTATAAACATGACTAATTTTATGCATAAGTCTCATGCATATTATTATTTTATAGACCAATACATAATTAGGGAAATGCACTACAGAAGTGGTCTTCAGAAGACTTCACGGGAGTCTATAACCATGGACATATAACGGTCAGTTGACCTTTACTCTTTGGTGCAAAGTCTAAATTCAAATTCTAGGCAATTACTGATCTTCAAATTTCACATACATGTCCTTCATAGATATAAAAAGCCAAATGAGATTCCCTGCCTTTGAAGCAAAATATATATTTCTTGACCTCTTATGTTTGAAGTTATATAAGATTAATACCATTTTTATGCAGGGGACATATTAGTACCCCCTAGGGGAAAATGTTTGCAAAAGCCGGTCAATTTGCACCACAGTACAACCGCACCAATTTTGGTGCTTAACAGAACCATTTTTTTTGTCAAAGAAAATGTTTCTAAATTTTGCCCGAAACTGTGCTGACAGGAACCTTCTCTTGGCCCAAAAGGTGCCTTGCTAAAATAGACCTTCTATTGTGAGAAAAAGAATTTGGTTCTGAAATGCACCTTTTGTTTCTTGGAATGAATCCCAGTTCCCTTTTTTATACCCAGTCTCCCATATCCACCTGTCTGTGGTAATTATTTTCCCTGCATGGGGTTTAGACAGGGCGTGTACGTATACTAGTATCATGGATTCTATATGGTTCAATCAACGTATAGAAAAAAAATAATGTTATACATTCCACATCAATTTGTAACTAAACGAGATGTATCCTCCTCATACACTGACTTCAGTGTGAACCCATCGTAAGTGAAATCACAGGTGCCACATTATTTTGAAAATTTACAAAACATAATGATCAATCCCATCATGCAAACCATCTTAACTTCGAATGTGTATGTTTGTGAGTGTGTGAGTGTGTGTATGTGTATGGGCAGTAGGTTTAGAGATATGCTTATCTAATTTAATTTCTATATTTTCAAATTTTGTAATTGTAGATCATGTATTGTGTGTACTTATTCTAGTTTATGTGTTCCTTAATTTACATTTATATTTCATATAGTTGCTCTTTTATATTTCTTTATTTTTACTATTTATTAGCATTTTATTGTATTATGTACATTATATCTGTAATTTTTATCTCACGGCCCCATTGGGAACCAGCCTGCGAGCTGATATGGGCTTTTTAACCGTGTATAAATAAAGTCAATCAATCAATAAACCAACCAATCAATCAATCAATCAATCAATCAATCAATCAATCAATCAATCAATCAATCAATCAATCAATCAATCAATCAATCAAACAATTTTATAACTCCATCGCATTGGTAATTCAAAGGGTGATGTAGATTTATGTATATCTTGTCAGTGGCAGCATAGCTTTCCAAACTTCTATATTGTGTGTGTTTATTTGTCCATACGATATAGCTCAGATATCAAAGTCTGACTTTTTTCTTAATTGAAGGTCCAACAGGTTAACTTGTGTCTCTAAGGAAATACACCTTTTGTTGAAATTTAACTGAATTTAACATTTTCATATAACTACCTGTTTTTAGTTTTGATATGTGTGTCTGGAGATAGGAAAGCCAAACTTGGGGTAGGGAGTGGAATGGGTAATTTCTCAATCGCAATGGTAGCGATTCCGCGCTCTTATATATAAGAGCAGAAATTTGTAGCGATTAACTCCTACCAGTACTGGTAGGAGCAAAATTTGTTGTAGCGAGTTAGATCGCTACGGCTGCTCGCGCCCCTATTATGGGGCTGAAATGCTCGTAGCGAGTTAGATCGCTACGGCTGCTCACGACCCTATTATGGGGCCGAAATACTCGTAGCGAGTTAGATCGCTACGGCTGCTCGCGACCCTATTATGGGGCCGAAATGCTCGTAGCGAGTTAGATCGCTACGGCTGCCCCGCTCCCCTACTATAGGAAACGGAACTCGGTCGTAGCGAGTTAGATCGCTACGGCTGCTCGCGCCCCTATTATGGGGCCGAAATGCTCGTAGCAAGTTCGATCGCTACGGCTGCTCGCGCGCCCCTATTATGGGGCCAAAATGCTCGTAGCGAGTTTGATCGCTACGCGCTGCTCGCACCCCTATTATGGGGCCGAAATGCTCGTAGCGAGTTAGATCGCTACGGCTGCCTCGTTCCCCTACTATAGGAAACGGAACTCGGTCGTAGCGAGTTAGATCGCTACGGCTGCTCTCGCCCCTATTATGGGGCCGAAATGCTCGTAGCGAGTTAGATCGCTACGGCATGCTCGCGCCCCCATTATTG
>JZLH01S0090974.1:2171-21967 GCA_001188425.1 Eucidaris tribuloides | reverse complement strand
TAATAAAACTATAGTGTAGAGTTTCGTAAATCACAAATTTGTTGCAATTTCATTTAACATAGGTAATTGCTTTCCTAATTTGTTATAAAAAAACCAAAAATCTGTCATTGTTAGTACAACTGATCCTACCTACTGTTATAAATCAAAATTGAATACTTTTGTTTTCACCATCAATTCACACGTTCGCATACTAATCAGCATTATAATCAAATCATCTTGAAACACCCCAAATATCATAGTTTGGTCCCTCAGAATGAAGTTTACCAGTACTATGGTTCACAATAAAGCAATACTGCACTTGATGTCACAATCGGTTATGCAAGTACAATAAACTATCACAGTCTCATAGATGAAAATATTAACACGTGTGTGTATGAAACAGGGGCTCTGTTTGCATTCTGCTGATTGTATTGATTCTTTCCCATTGGTTTGGTGTGTCGGTGTTGTGAAATGTGGTTGGGGGTGGCTGTGTGTTTCTACTATCTCTTGCACCAATTCTTAAAATAGAAACACAGACTAACACACAGAATTCTGGTAAACACTGGTCACGTGATAATCATAATTTCTTTGTCAAATTTGGACCTTTTCTTTGCAATGTAAAAAGGAGCCAATTTTGTTGGCTATGGGGTACCATATTCTGACTTGAAATGATTTCCTTGTACTACAGGGCTCAACGACTAACTTTTTTTGTTCTACTGGTTCGACCTGTTCCTGTCGGACCAGTAGAAGTCAGGTTTTTCAATTATTTTACTGGCCCGAACTAAAAAATTTAACTGGCCCAAAAATAAAGATTAAAAACACATTAAAACTATAAGTTTTGATTATTGACTGCCCCCCCCCAAGTATAGCATACCATATTTGCCACTCCTTTGATGCTAACAACAGACTGTCGCACAGTTTCATGCTTTGTTGTTGTTTTTTTTGTTGTCGGACATCGAATGTCGCTGTTAAGATTTAGTTGTCAGTATTATGCCAGAAATAAAAGTCGGCAATCTTGATTTTTGACCTTGCGGAAATGAATTGGGCGTAATATTAGTTCCGTATTATGCCAGAAATGAAAGTCGGCAGTTTGATTTTGACCCGTGGATATTAATTTTGCGATATTTAGTTCCGTATTACGCCAAAAAATAGTTGTTAGGGTTTTCTTTTTTACGCGGAAATGAAATTTGCTAAAATATTTAGTTCCGTATTATGCAGAATGAAGTCGGCAGTTTGAAATTTTGACCCGTGGATATTAATTTTGCCGATGTTTAAGTTTCCGTATTACGCCAAAATTAGTTGTTAGGAGTTTTCTTATTTACGCCAGCGGAAATGAATTTGGCTAATATTTAGTTCCGTATTATGCCAGAAATAAAAGTCGGAATTTGATTTGACCCAGGATATTAATTGCGGTAATATTTAGCCGCGTATTACGCCTAAGAATATATTGTTATTGAGTTTATTTTTGAACCGCGGAAATAATTGGGTAAATTTTAGTTCCGTAATTGCCAGAAATAAAAAGTGCAGCAATTTGATTTTGACCCGCGGCATATTAATTTCGCTGCTATTATTCCCGTATTACGCCAGGAATAAATAGAGTTTTCATATTTCACAAGCATCCCGGCGTGAACATTAATCTGGCGTAGATATTTAGTTCCGTATTATGCCAGAAATAAAAGTGGCAATTTTTGATTTTGACCCGCAGAAAAAATTGTTTAGGAGCTTATTGTTCACAACTAAATATTACCCAATCTCATATTTCGGCGGGTGAAATATATATAAACTCTTTAAACAATTATTTATGTGCGTAATACGGAATTCTACTAAATATCAGCAAAATTAATAAACGTCTGCGAAGTGCATAAAATCAAAACTGCTTAACTTTTATTTCCACTCGGGATAAACAAAACGGAACTAAATTATTACCCACCAATTCATTTCGGCGGAAGGGTCAAAATATACAACTCTTAATAATCGAGATTTATTTTTGGCGTAATACAGGGAACTAAAATATCAAGCGGAAATTATATATCCGCGGGTCAAAATCAAATTGCGCCGACTTTCATTTCTGGCATCAATACGGAACTAAATCTACCCCATTTCAATTTCCGAAGGAGTCAAATAATAAACTCATAACAATTATTTTTGGCGTAATTACGGGGCTAAATATTACTAGTTTCTTATTGAGCAATAATATTCCGCGGTTCAAATCAAATTGCCGACTTTATTTCTGGCAATAAAGTATCGGAACTAAATATTACCCAATTCATTTCCCGCGGGTCAACATAAAACTCATAACAATTATTTTTATGGCGTAATACGGGGCTAAATATTACCGAGCAATTAATATCTCGGCGGTCAAAATCAAATGTGCTACTTTTATTTCTGGATAATAGGATACTAAATAGTTAACCCCATTCATTTCCGCGCGTAAAAGAAGAAAACTCCCATAACAATTATTTTTTGGCGTAATATCGCGGGCTAAATATTACCCACAGACAATTCAACGCTATGAAATCCGACTGGGTCAAATCACTAATAGACGAACTTTTATTCTGCAATAAATACGGAACTAAAATATTACCCAAATTCATTCTCCGCGGGTCAAAAAGGAAAATCATAACAATTATTTTTGGCGTAATACGGAACTAAATATTAGCGAAATTAATATCCGCGGGTCAAAATCAAATTGCCGACTTTTATTTCTGGCATAATACGGAACTAAATATTAGCCAAATTCATTTCCGCGGGTCAATAAGAAACTCCTAACAATTATTTTTGGCGTAATACGGAAGTAAATATTAGCGAAATTAATATCCATGGGTCAAAATCAAATTGCCGACTTCTATTTTCGGTGTATTACCGAACTAAATATTAGTGCAATTCATTTCTGCGGGTCAAAAATAAACTCCTTACAATTATTTTTGGCGTAATACGGAGGTAAATAATAGCTCCGAATGACGCCCGTTTTGTCCGATATATCATTTATATGGGACAGATTTTTTTTACTGGCCCAGTCGGACCAGTAAAATTGGCCATTTCTGAAATTATACTGGCCCGACAATGATTTTTACAGGTCTCGGACCGTCGGACCTGTGCCAGTGTCGAGCGCTGTTGTATATTTCCTCTTCCTTGATTATGTAACCTCCATTAGTCACAATATCCTGCAATTACACACTTCACGAGTTAAATAATCTTGATTTGATTGAAAAGTTTCTTTTATATATAAAGTCGTGCATTTGATTAAACGGACAGTCATCTCTTGATGGAAAGCAGTTCTTTAATTCATTGAAAAAATGCACCCTGCTGCAACTTTTGTCCCAGTCAGCACAAGCAATGGTACTAGTTGAAAGAATTGATATGTTGGCACTTTGTCTTCACTCAAACTTTGGTTAAAGCCTACCTTTACATCATTGCATTGAATCTATTCAGCTTAATGGTTTGACTGGAAAGAAATAACTCTTCAGTGTTAAAATTCACTTCTGCACAATATTATTTGGTGGGTCTCATAAAGAGATAAAGGAATGTCTAACATTTTTTCTTTTTACAATTTATACTAACAAAAGTGACTAACATCAAATTTAACATGTTTCTTTTTATTTGTTTTAAATGTTTGTGAATCAAATTTACAAAGTGTCAAATATTTATACAATCAAAGTTTTGATTTGTTCATGGTAATCAACTCCATGATACACTCATATCCACCTTATGCACTTATAGAAGATAGATAATGTTTGCTTTATCTCATGCACAAATTTATATCCATATTGATCCATGTAGGAAAAACTCTAGATAATGCCCCCAAATCAGGAAATGAATGAGATCCTTTATGATTTTTTTATTTGTTCATTCAAGAACGGATTTTTAAATAATATTCATTGTTAACAAAAGTAAACAAACATAAAGATGGACATGGCAGTACCCAGGACCCTGGTAGAAATTGTAAAAATAAAAATATCAATTGAAATGCAGTCATTGACCGGATATCTAAAAAGAATATATTCCAATTAACAGATGTACAGACAAACATTATGTTAGACGCTGTTTTATATTATTCAAAAAACATTGGCATGTCTAACCAATTTTATTTACAATTGAACAAAACAACCGTTACATAAGACATAGATTCAGAAGATGTTACATTATAGATTGTCACATTCGAAAAAACAATTAATCCACAACAAAAAAATATTGATATATTAAGTAGTAAGACTTCAAATATTACGTAGCAGTATATAATTTTATCCATTGCATCTTGAATTCCATAATTCCCATCGAGTTAAGACAGGCCACATCTGGTTCTGGTAGACAACAGGTTAATTAGAATTAAGTGATATATCTTGTACTAATGATTACTTTTCCAGGGATAAGAGGGAGATGGACCAGCAGGAGTCCATGTTCTTCTTGACAGGAGGAGTGGGTCTGGAAAATAAGTTGGAGAACCCTGACTCCACCTGGCTGTCGGACAAGAGTTGGGATGAGATCTGTAGGATGTGTGACATGAAACCATACAAGGGATTCAGGTAAGACTGAAGATGCTGAAGATGATGGTGACGGTGATGGTGATGGTGATGGTGATGGTGATGATGATGATGGTTATGATGATGATGATGAGGAGGAGGAGGAGGAGGAGATGATGGTGGTAAAACGAGTTAGGCAAGATTTGTAAGATGTGTGACATGAAGCCATTCAAGGGATTCAGTTAAGACTTGATGGTGACGACGACGACGATGATGATGATGATGATGATGATGATGATGATGATGATGATGATGATGATGATGATGATGATGATGATGGTAATGGTGAGGGTAATGATGATGGTGATTAAGATGGTACTGATTGTGGTGATGATGGTGGTTATGATGATGGTGATGACGACAGTGGCGATTATCATAATGATAATGATAACGCTTTTCTTATTTTGTCAAATTCAGATGTGGGAAAAAAACAACTAAATTTGACAGGAGCTGAAAAAGTGAATAAAGTCACTCTTATCCTCTGGCTTTCAATTCCTAATCAATTACAGTGCAAGATTAATATATTGTCAGATTTATTTGACCCTTGCATGTATTGTGGCTTTTTATGACATGGGTTTTTTGTGAATGCAACAACAAAGAAGAAATTTAATGTCCGTTTCCCCTGCTGGCAGGGATTTGATAGGACGTATCTGATGACTGATATCTGCAAAATTTATGATCACTATCTTCAGTTGGTGACTCTTTTACAGCATGCAAGTATACATAAAGATATCATGGTTTCACATGTCTTCTTGTTACTGTCAAACAGAGACCACTTTCAGGACAACTTGGAGGAATGGAGAGCGTTCTACGAGAGCAAAGAGCCGCATCGTGAGACGCTACCAGCACCATGGCAGGAGAAACTCTCTGACTTTCAGAGGGCCATTGTTGTTCGATGCCTGCGTCCCGACAAGGTAAGTTTCTAACTTGTTCCTCTGTCTTGCTCTTCATGTATAAAATTCATAAATGGTTATAGATATTAATGGTCATCTACAAATTTGCAGATTCGTTGCTAATTTGATCACAGTCTTTGTCTTTCTTTTTTATTTTTGATGATTCATGTTTCCCTCTGGTCAAATTTTGCACACACAAATTCGGAAATGCTCTGATCAGACATCAAATATGCTTCCACAGTCATGCCCCATGCATTGTTGCAAACATCCCAAAGATCTGTGTCATATTGATTCTTGTGCCAATAATTTTTTAGCTCTATTTTCTAAGCTTTATCTTGTCATGGATGTGAAAAAGTTGATAGAGAGGAGATTGATGCTTCAAATGGGAAGAAATGATTTGGCATTTGAGACCATGATGCTATGATAATTAAAAATTTGAGTAAAAATAATGTAACATACTGAGTTATGAAAAATTCTGTTTGGCAGAGTGAGCACATATTTGCAGCAGTTGAAAAAAAAGTATGGTTTCTAATAAGGTATATCTTAAACTATGTGCATTCGAATCACTATGAAAGAGAAACCCACGGATTACTAGACATGTGTCATTACCACCAGACCACGGAGAATACCTGATGCTGAGTGAAAAAAAAATTAGGTCCTAATCCACAGGCACCTGTAAATTGTTAAGAATAGTTTATATATCTTGTTATGTTTCTTTATTATACAGGTTCTACCACTCGTCACAGACTTTGTGATCAGTAAGCTAGGTCAGAAGTTCGTTCAGCCGCCACCGTTTGATCTGGCCAAGAGTTTCACCGACTCCCATGCCTGTGCCCCCCTCATCTTTGTGCTATCTCCCGGAGCTGACCCCATGGCAGCACTGCTCAAGTTTGCTGAGGACAAAGGGTTCAGTGGAGAGAAGTTCAATGCCATATCACTGGGACAGGGACAGGTGAAATAATGGTTCTCCTTTCAATCAATTTTGATAAATTTCTGCGATTTAAAAATAGTGCAATGTACCATCATTGTATGTGGGGCTCCAGATTTATATTGTGTTTATTGTTCCAGCCGGACAAAGTTCATGAAGGGACTATAAAATTGGCTCTGTACTGTCTGCATATGTCTCTACGTGTATGTGTATGTGTGTGTGTGTTTATGTGTATGTGTGTGTGTATGTGTGCACATCTGTGTGTGTGTCTTTGTGTCTGTGTGTCTGTGTTTGTCTGTGTATGTGTATGTGTATGTGTGTGTGTGTGTATGTGTAGGTGCATGTGTTTGTGTCTGTGTGTCTGCCCATGTGTGTTCAAAATGTTAAATATGCTACTGCTCTGTTATTTCTTCACCAATTTTGATTCTGATTGCCAAATCGATAGAGCAAGGTGATTACTTCCAAACTTGTAAGTGAAATTCATTAATTATGCTAATTTATACATATTTATTCAACAAAAATGCTGTTTATTACTTCTTGACAGATTTTGATTTTGTTTGTTTATCTGATAGGGCTTAGGTAGAGCCTTGCAAACTTAACACAGAAGTTTGAATTGCATCAATCATGCTAATTTATGCCAATCTATTAACAATCAGGGTCCAGTAGCAGCTGCCCTCATCAGCAGCGCCATCAAGGACGGGACGTGGGTGGTGCTACAGAACTGTCATCTGGCTGTGTCCTGGATGCCGGCCCTGGAGAAACTCTGCGAGGAGTTCAGCCCGGAGAACGTCAACCCTGAATTCAGACTGTGGCTAACCAGCTATCCTTCCAACAAGGTGGGTATTGTCAAATTGTGACCCGGAGGAGTTGTGTTTGACCTGTTGAAGAGGATTTGTTTTAAAGAACCCTGAGCATGAAAATGGAGGTCTATGGAATGGCCAACAGACAAAAGGGGGTGGCGGTAAGCTGTGGACAAGGGATCTTTGCCAAAAAAAAAAGGTCTTTGTAATAGCTGACAAGCAAAAATGCGCATCATGGGAACAGCAGGCAAGCAAAATTACAGGTCATTGGAAAAGGCCAAAAGCTGAAAATGGGGGTCAGATCCATGGCACATCCCTTTCATAATAATATTTACAATTAAGTGTCCCCTATTGTTGTTTTATTGTTTTATTTTTCAGTGAAACAATTTTCCCACTGATATCAAAATATGGAAAATGAAGGAGGTCACTTTGATATATATATATCAACAGGTTATCTGTTTTTTGTTATTTATTTGTGCGTGTAAAGTTTAATGTGTAGTTTATGTGCTTGTATCATTTTAGATTTAAATCATTAAATTATATCCGTGTCCAATGTCCTCTTCCAGTTCCCAGTGACCGTTTTGCAAAACGGAGTAAAGATGACCAACGAACCTCCAACGGGTCTGCGTATGAATCTCCTGCAATCTTACATCAGCGATCCCATCAGTGATGCAGAATTCTTTGCTTCGTGTCCTGGAAAAGAGCTGGTAAATATGCAATATCAATACAATGAAACCTGTCTATAGTGGCCCCGTAATGAAAATGAAAGAAAATGGCCTGTTTGGGCAGGTGGCTGCTACAGACAGATTTCAAACACCTAGAGTTTTTTTCTGAGATTCAGTTTTAGTGGCCATTACAGGCAGGTGGTTTCTGTATAAACTAGTGGTTGCGTATGCAGGTCTGAGTGTAATATGGCAAGATCTGAGGATGCAAGATATCATTTGAAAATTGATTAATTTAAGTAAAAATACTTTTTTTTTCATATTGAAAACCAGAAGGTTCTTGAGAATTACTGGAAAAGAAATAATAACCTCGTCTAAAACATTCTATTGTTAGACCTGTATGCACAAAGCATAGTTTACTGTATGACTGTTTTAAGTATTAACAATATGGAAATGATATTCTACCATTGGCAAGCTATTTCATGTGCTTCAGCATTAGTTGAACAAACATGACATGCTGATTTAGGAACTGAAAACGGATAATGTCACTGTCCTATAGCACAATGGCTAAATGTTTGTATTTGGTGGGAAACTATCACTATTACTGTGTAAGGTGTTCCATTCCGAATAAAACTGGCCCATACTGATTCCAGTGATCTGTGTTTTGACATTATGATTTAAATTAATGTACTATAACTTTGAAAAACAAGTGTTACTATCAGGCCTGGATATTCGCATCCGCCTGCCCGCTCATGACAGGCGATTTGTGTGTCTGGCAGATAAAAATTGAAAGCTACCTGACCGGCTGGTGGGTAAAAGTTCTGTAGATGTTGAGTCTTTGTCATATTTGGACAGGTAAACTTCTTTTCAGGGCCCGACTGACGAGTACAAAAGAATGCCAAGATCCAACTGAGTACCTTGTACCAAATCATTTCAGTGATCATTTATCATTATTTTTGTTTCAGGTCTGGGAAAAGCTCCTGTTTGGTCTGTGCTTCTTCCATGCCCTCGTCCAGGAAAGGCGCAAGTTTGGTCCTCTTGGATGGAACATCGCCTACGGCTTCAACGAATCAGACTTGCGTATCAGCATCAGACAGCTCCAGGTAAAAACAAACACCCCAAATAATTTGCTGAAACCAAAACTTTAAAAATGTCCTGTCTTGAAATATGTGTTTTGTATTGTATACAAACAAGAATCTCCCTCTACCCTCGTTAATTTGTTTTGTTTTGGCTTGTCTACTCCTATTTTGAAAGTTATCTCTTTTTTTCTTGTTTTTTTCTTGTTTAGAATTTGGCCTTAACCTTTACATTGAATTATAGAGGAAACCTCAAGAAAGTGAAATTAGTCATGAGTTTTGCAATTCTTATGAACACTAAAAATATTCCACACCATAGATTTGCTTTGAATTATACTACCCCTTTGGAGGCTGCCCCTCCTCTGACCCCCTCCCTGGTTCATGTTGCACAATTTCATCTCTAACAGAAGCTTACCGACTCACGTTTCAGTCTTTCTAGTTTGGTCTAAGAGTTATTAAAATTTGTTAAAAGCAGGTAGTCATCACCCCACCACACAATTTTCACTATAGTCTGTGTATTATCTGTGGAAGGTTTATTACACTCAATCTCATGCACACTTTGATTCTGTGCAGTTTTAAGCAAATTGGACAATTACATTCCTGTGCTGCCCCAATATCTGATTTTTTGCCATTTCCTGGTAAATATATTTGTACTGGCACAAATTCGAATGATGTATCCGGGGGGGGGGGGGGGGGGGGGTACTTGCCTACTAAGGTGTAACGGGAGTGTGCCACTCTATAGGTGACTTTTTCGGCAAAAAATCCTTAAACATGGTAGGTTTTGGGGGAAAAAATCCTTAAACATGGGTCATGATTTTGAAATTTTACGATTTACACTAGATATTTTCGCCTTTTTCATCGCTAAAATGCCACTTTTCTAATAAAAACCCTTAATAATAGGTACCATTTTCCACCAAAATGACCCTTTAAAAAGGGTCGGGTTTTTCGACTTCAGCGGCACACCCCCGTCGGAGCCAAATCTGAGTACCCCCCCCCCGGGGAGATGTATCACATTCTGTTTGACATTATACCTCACATCATGCAAGGATTTAATCCTTACTTTTCATTTATTTCATTTCTGAAAGATGTTCGTTAACGACTACGACGACGTTCAGTACGACGCCATTTCCTACTTGACTGGGGAATGTAACTACGGTGGCCGTGTGACTCAGGACTGGGACAGGCGTTGCCTGCTGACCATCTTGGCCGATTTCTACACCCCTGACATCATCACCGACCCAAAATACAAGTTCTCGGCCAGTGGCAACTACTACTCCCCACCCAAGGGAACTTACGAAAGCTACATAGAGTTTATCAAGGTTTGTAAAATGAATCCTTTTACCCCCTGCAATGCCTTTTTTACACTTGATCATAGTTACTTGTATTATTTAAAGAGATTGGTATATTTATGTGATGGATGCAGGCCAGATTGCTTTATTAGTATGCATTTCTATTGTGGTATCTTAAAGCATTAAGATTATCATCATCAATAAATTCATTTCAGGAAATTTATTCTTGTAATACCAGTTTTAAACCAACCTAGTAATTTCAATGGGAGGTGCCAATCATCACTTGCTTCAGTTTACAAAAAAATATTCCAGCAATTTCATATTTTGGCCTTGAAATCAGATCTACCATCTTCAAAGATAATATGAAGCACTTGCAGAATATTGCAAATTTGACGAAAACTGCTATTTAACAGCTAAAACTATTCATATATCATTGGTATTTCTGGAAATTTCATTCCAGTAAAGAACAGAATAGTCAAATAGCAAAACACTCCTGTTAAAACAAATTCTCTACACATATATAATGAATCATGTCATTAATATGTGCAATTGTAATGTTTCATATTTCTGATAATTTCAGTACTGTTTTAAATTCATTGTTTTTACTAATGTTTCTAGGTTTATTTATCGTTATACTGTGTATTATCAGCAATTAATCTAACAGGTACATTTATTATTTATAATTGCATTTCATGTTTATTACATGTATGTTTTATGTGTAAGTTTATTTCCGATTAATTTATATCTTTGTCATGTTCTTAAAGGTGCCCTTGCACACAAAGCTTTGCTTTTTAAAGGTGTCACCTGTTACTTTACATTGTTTTGATATTTTATACGGATTTTTATTGGAAAATAAATGTGAATTGAATTGAATTGAATATTATCATGCTGACAAAGTACTAACACAAACATTCATCTGTGAGACAAATTATGTTAACAGTGAATATTGTGACACCAGGGCTATAATGACAGAAAATGTACAAGTCATGTTTGTAGGTGCCAATCACACTAATATTCTGTACAATTGAGGGAACTTGCTCCATATCACAATACAAATGTTAGATGTTTTCACCTGGGAACCAAGGAAATAATGAACTCTGATGGAAAATTTTCCATCATCAACCAGTACTCCAGGTTATCTTCAACATTAGTTTTGCCTGTTTTTCCATAGAATCTCCCAGCATCTCAAGAG
Source organism: Eucidaris tribuloides (assembly GCA_001188425.1). Classification (NCBI taxonomy): domain Eukaryota; kingdom Metazoa; phylum Echinodermata; class Echinoidea; order Cidaroida; family Cidaridae; genus Eucidaris; species Eucidaris tribuloides. The sequence goes on along the minus strand of JZLH01S0090974.1, from coordinate 10,628 downwards.
CCTGAGGTCTTTGGTATGCATGACAACGTTGATATCTCCAAGTCCCTCCAAGAAACCAGGCTTCTCTTTGACAACATTCTCCTGACCCTCGGGGGCAAAGGCATGGGAGGAGGTGGTGGGTCCACTGACAACGTCTTGTCAGAGATCGCACAGGACATCGTCCAGAAGGTAATAGACTTGTTTTTTTGTTTTTCTTAGATTTTGTTTTTGGAGATGTTGTGGTTGTTGTAGATGTTGTGGTTGTTGAAAATCTTGTTATGGTTCTGGTTCTTGTAGATAGTGTCACGGTGGTTATTCTTGTAGATGTTGTAGTGGTGGTAACTGCTGTGGTTGTGGTAGATGTAGTTTGAGATGTTGTGATTGTAGTTGTAGTTGTTGATGTTGTGATTGTTGTAGATGTGTTTATCAAATATAAATTGTTGTAATTTACAATTATGTATTCAATGTCTTTGATCTCTTTCTCTCCAGCTTCCACCTGACTTTGACCTTGAGGCAGGCCTTGCCAAATATCCTGTCTTGTACAACGAAAGCATGAATACTGTCCTTGTTCAAGAGATGGAGAGATTTAACAAGTAAGCATTGTCTCTATTTATTTATTTTTTATTTATTAAATTTATGCATTTATTTGTTTTTATGTATTTATTTATCAATTTTTATCATTTTACCTATTGATATGAAATGAATTTGTGAACAACAACCCTTCAGAGAAAGAGTAAAGTTCCCTGATGGGCCAATTAAATGGTTTTCTTGCAACTGAGGTCAAAAGTATGTGGCCTGTCACCTCAGTTGTAAAGTTTTATAATTCATGGAAAAGAGATAAATTTGTGTAAGAACATATCACCTTCTCAAACAAAAAAAAGGAAAACAAAAGTTTCATAAGCTCCATGGATAATATACAGTCAAATCTGTCTTAGTGACCGGTTTCACAGTAGGTCAAAGTTGTTTGAGGGGAACATATTTCATTTGTAGCAATTCTATTCTTAGAAACAAATCCATCCATATTTTATTTTCTCTCTTTTCATTCTATTTTCAGATTGTTATCTACTATTCGTGGCAGTCTCATCAACCTACAGAAGGCCATCAAGGGTTTGGTAGTCATGTCTGCCGATCTGGAAGCCGTAGCCCATAATCTGCTGATTGGAAAGGTGAATTCTGAATTTAAAAGTCATTGCTTTAAAGACACTGTTGTGTGAAACTTTGATATCTGACATGTATGTTAGTGTTTCAATGGACAAATAAATACCCTACAACAACAAAAAATTTAGATGGTTATGCTGTCACTCAAAAATATGTCCATATAAAAATTCTTTTGTCTTGTGGACAAAAATTCTATAAGGCAACCATCTATGAGAAAAACTGGCATGGTTGCTCATTGGTAGTCATTTTTGGCTCTTTTTAAAAATACTGGAACTATTAGTCTGGGAGCTAGCTACTTCTCAGTTTAGCCCATCGACCGCAAAATTGACCCTCAAATTAACTTAGACTATCTCATGTGAAAAAAAATTACTGCAGCTGGACCATTGGTCGCGTCAGTCCCCAGGACCGAATTAAGGGGGTTCATTTACCTGGTCCCACCATAGATTAGTGGGTATGTTTGGCGTCTTCGTGAGCCTGTATACATGCTGCGACGCGTGCGCATTTTGTCTGTATGCGCGCCCGAGCGCTCGTGCTATCATGATGTTAATACATAACATTAGCGCAAGAAATGAAATTACGCGCAGCGGCAGTACAGACAAAATGCCAACGCGTCGCACGCATGCAGTATACAGGTCACGAAGACGCCATAACATACCCTAATCTATGTGTGGGACTAGGTAAATGAACCCCCTTAAATTCGGTCTAGGGACCAAACCCGACCACTGGTGTCCAGCTGACATATCTTTTTTCAATCACATAGATAGTCTGAGTACCTCTGAAGGATCAAATCTTTTGGGCTCGATGGGGTAAATTGAGAAGTAGCTAGCTCTCGCCCTATATGGGGAAACTCACCGAGTGGGATTGACAGATTGAGAACTCTTACTATAGATAAAGTTGATTAGTTTTCATACCATAACCACTAACCTCATAACTCTTTCCCTTCTCTCTGTCTCTCTTTCCACCAGGTTCCCGAGATGTGGGCCAAGCGATCCTACCCGAGTCTGAAGCCCCTCGGCAGCTACATCAACGATTTCCTGACCCGACTCAAGTTCCTCCAGGACTGGTACGATGAGGGCAAGCCGGTCGTCTTCTGGCTGTCAGGGTTCTTCTTCACCCAGGCCTTCCTGACCGGAGCCATGCAGAACTACGCCAGGAAGTACACCATACCCATCGACAAGTGTGGATTCCAGTTTGAGGTGGGTACATGATGTACCATGCGGTGCACCAGTGTACCATGTTATGTAGTGCCCTCTTGGGTCCAAAAGAAGTATAGTTGTGTAGTAATGGTGCTGTTGTTGCACCGGTGGACAACATATGGTCATAAGCTGACAAAACGTCATGTGGAATTGATGCTCGTGTTGTTATTTTCGATACACGCATTCAGAAGGGAGCTGAAAACTTTTTGTTCTCTTAGTTTTATTTAATCATTACAGCGCATTGATCATTTGTGAAATTGGACATGTGCTATATAAGAATCAATTGTATGTATGTATGTATGTTATTTTTAAGGCCTAGCTTTTATGCTGTGTAAGACCACTTAACAAATCATTTTGCACAAGAAGAGTTTTTCAACATTGAAAAACACACTACAAACGTAGCTTTTAAACGGTTTGTTGACCCCGAGTACACTGCTGAAAAATAATTTATTAATGATAATTTAACAAAATTGCAAATTTCTGTTTGGTACCCCAGGGTACCATTTATGTCATCACATCCTAAAGTTGTTGAAATTGTGCTGTTGAGAGCATGCATGTATCAGTGTTTGAAGTCTCAGTCCAAACTTGCAGAAATCTAAAAGAAAAATTGAAAATAAAAATGATAACTGTTACAACAGAAATAAGACTGATAATGGTAATGATAATACAATAATAATGAGTATTATTGAAATTAAATTTGAATTGAAACCATACTCAAATCTGTTGTAGATTCCATTAATTGCTTTTAAAGCTCAAACTTTGAAACAAACAAATCCAGACAAATACGGATATGGAACATGCACGTATTTCAAAATAGTAAATATTCTATTACATCATGTTCTTCCCGTGAAATATAAATTGAGTAACCATTTCCTGGTTTTCAAAAGCTGGTTTGTGAATGCAGCAGAGTATCAGGATAGTGACAAAGTGTACCATCATTGAGCAATATCTGCTGATTTTATAATTTCTTTTTTTTTGGGGGGGGGGTGGGTGGATAACACAGTTTAAAACTTGATCAGGTGAATTACCATTATTCTTCCATTTCTTTTTTCAGGTGTTGCCATCAGAGACAGCAGACAAAGCCCCAGAAGATGGAGTCTATGTCAACGGACTTTTCCTGGATGGAGCTAGATGGGACCGAAAATCGTGAGTCCTTGTTTCTGTTGTTGGTGCTGTTGCTGTTGGTTAACCCTTTAGCACCTGAACCGCCCGAAACCGCCCCTTTTTTTACTTCCTAGACCACCCGAAACCCCCCTTCCGTAAAATGTGCTTTAGTATCGATTGTACACCCGTAGTTCACTGAAACGCCCAAAACCGCCCGTCTTATTACTCCCTAAACCGCCCGAAACCACCCGTACATAAATTGCGCTCTAGTATACATTGTACGCCCGTCTTTTGTGCACCGTTGAGGGCAATATTGCTGTACCTTCCAGGGAACCATAAGCCATTATCTACAGAGTCTTCAGTGGCTAAAGGGTTAACATGGTTATAATATCTTGGCATGCATTGTATCAGAGATGTCCTATCCTGATGTAAAAAAAAAAAACGTTAACTATTCAGAAGAACCCTCTCCCAACAAAAAGTGGCTTCCTGTACACTGAAACAAATTGGATGACTTCATATTACCTAGTATCCACAGTGGCTGTTTGAAATCAAAATCTGACGTTTGGATTACGTTACAAGATATTTTCACCCAAAAAAATTGAGATGCAGAAGGTATTGTTGCCCCAGCGACAGTATACAGAGTAAAAAATCAAGCTGATACTGAAATAGATGATGCTTCTCCAAGCAAACTAATGACAAAATATTTGTTAAATTTGGGAGAGCACATGAGCATGATTGTCTGAATGCTGTTGTTTGAACTAGACACTACACTCTGAAATTTCATCAGTGTGGCACTTTTAAACATGCATGACACGTTAGGAGATAAAACATTCTCTGACTATTTTCTCTAGAAATGTGTGCTTTGAAAAATACAATATTGCTATTCAATATGAAATTTTTCATAACCTAGTATGTCAGTGTTGTTTTATTGCAGACTTTTAGTTTTGTCATGTCAGCGTGGTAGATTACTCAGTGTCTACTCACTGTCAAAAAAGTCATAATTGATATACAGGCTAAGTTGAACTTACAACCTTCTTGTTGTAAATGGAATACATGTATTAAACATGTTTTGTTGTTTTTATTTCCTGTTTACAATCTTTCTTAACAGTGGAATGCTGGGAGAATCACTGCCCAAGGTTCTGTTTGATCCAGTGCCAATTATTTGGATTAAACCAGGTAAGATTTTTGTTTTGATTAACTTGATACTCAGGAATGTAACCCATGCTGGTGATGGTTATTCAAGCAATTTATCCTGTTTAAAGGCCGTGGATCTCATTTGCAAACATCCCTGCATACCAGGAAAAGATAGCCCATGCCCTTAGGCTATTGATGAATGGCATGGCTGTGAAATCTGAGCCTCGCAGGTTTCAATAATACTAGATTTGAAAAATGTGAAAGCAAATAGCGTTTTAGTGTACGTTCTATGGTAGGAATTTTTCTCTCTCGCGAGAAAAATTAAAAATCCAGAGTCTACGGATCACTATGATTCACTAAAACTGATTTTTAGCCCACTAGATGTTGCTACAAGTTCCCAGCAATGGCCATTGTCTTCTAGAATCCATTGCTATTTACCAACATTTATTTTTTAGGCATGCAAAAGAGATGTCCTGGCCTTTAAGGTACCACAGTTTCCAATGCTGTTTTGCATTATTTGACTTACAAACTTTACTAGAGTGTATTATTTAGCCTGAAACGCAGTGTTTTTATGGAAAGGGTTGGATTTATGGAAACAAAATATTGATAATGTGCTGTTAGGCATTGCCTTCTGCAGGGAAAGGAAATACACAAGGCTAAGAGTGACTTTAAGTCCAAGAATTTGGAAAAGAGCCATGAAATCTCAGAGAGCCTCAGTTTTTCTCATAGGGTTCAATGTTACTAAGAAATACGAGCTCGCTCCATAAAAACTGAAAGGTAAGTTCACCAAAATACACATCATTTTCTATCTGAGTTAATTACACAGTTTATGAATCCCGCCCCAAAAAAAATGTATTTTTCATTCTTAATAATTCAAGTAGTGCTAATGTTCTTGATACAACTGTATAGGAATAATGTATTTCATTGTTTTTATATTCTCATTCCGTTTATCAATAGGTGATGAAGCCGAAATTCAAGTCCAAAGGGGATACCTGTGTCCACTTTCAAGACAGCCGAGCGGTCGCGAGCGGACCTGTCACCCCGGTCACTCGCACTAACTTTGTCTTGCCCTTGACATGTCCCACTGACCGTCCAGTCCCATGGAATCATGAGAGGGTGTGTCCATGTATGTACAGCTGGATGACTAGAACTGATGAGAATTTCTGCTGGAATGTACTCACAACAATTGGCGTTTTGAACTGAAACTCGTCACATTTTAAGACCATGTGTCCATCCCGGTGCTCGATACATTATACAGAGTCATAACACAATATTAATAATAAAACATTGTTAATATAGAAGGGAACAAGCAGTTCTTCTGTCCTTTTAGTTTTCCAAGCCAGATTTAAATTGTGTTATGAGAGCAACACATTTTATTATGACTTGTCGGTAATTTGTTCCACAGATGTAGGTTCCAGCAGTATGATAAAGGATCTTGTTCCTATGATCTATGAATTCACCATGACATGAGTCAAAAGAGTCTCTTGCTAAACAGAACAAGCATTTTTATGGAGTGCAAAATATACCTGGGCAATTACAAGAGTACAGTGACACATAAAAAGAAGGTAACTCTTTGTTTAACTGAAAGTCAGTGCAAATTTAGGAGTATAATAATTAACTATAGTAATAAAATTAAAGAGGATCCAGTACCATAACACGGTAAATATACCACTGCTTGTGGCTTGAGACTCTTATGAATATTAACAAAAATAAGAGGATGGCTTGCACTCTTGCAGTGTTTGTTAATGGGATGTTTTGCACACACAGATGTCGTGATCATCATTTTCCACCATTCTGTATATTTGCGTGATGTATGGAGCTGATGCAAAAACAAGTGTGTAGTATTTCAGGCATGTCAATTCTGTGTGATGAAACATATATAGTCAAAACATCACTGAGAATTGGATTTTTGACTGGTATGTATATAGTTGTTTATGTACATACAATTGATCAGTTTATGTAAATAAAGGGAACATTTTATATTTATTCATTTGTTGTTGATAAGTGCCTGTAAAAAATGTATATACTGGATTTCAACATTAAAATAATAAGATGGTAGTATAGTGATATTGCTCGGTGAAGTGTATATACTCGTAACAGCATATCATTACCTTATGCAACAATGATATTGGTAATTCCATATTCTGTATTCAAAATGTAAATAAAAGATTTGATCGTGTCTGACAATGAAAATAAAATGAGCTCACCTTGGTTGTGAATATATGTGTTGTTATCTTCTTGTTAGAAGAATTGAAAATTGCATTTTATTAAATGTTCAGTTACCAAGATTGTAAGGTTGTGATGTGTCCTGTCGAGATAAATGAGGTTCATTTTCATTGTCTATATGAGATAGCTGTTGTTGTTTGCAGAGAGTAACGAGAGTATTGATCTGAGTATATGTAAGATATGATTGAATGAATTATAGCATTCAATACTAACTATATGTGCCTATCAGAAATATTGTTTCTACTCTTGTATATATATATATGCGTTATATATATTTTTATGGAACATAAAGATTAACATGTATCAGAATTAATGATATACCATTGATATACCGTCCATGTAATTTTAATATGTAGTAAATGTAGATGCAGACGTCTCATAATATTTCTGAATAATTTTCTAATGATGGCACTTATATTGTATAAATATTGTATAAAAGTTACTGTATTTTTATCAGATGTGTATATTGTTTTGATGAAAAGTATTCAACATATTTTAGACAGTGGGATTTGTCTTGCTAAATTTCCGTCCAGTTAAATGTAAGTGGTGAGACCATAATTCTTATCACTAGTGCCTCACCCAGCATTAAAATATTTACAGTACTGAACTATGCAGTGGTCTTTTGTTCAGGTAAAGCTCAGTGACATGATTGGGAGAAATGAAAAAGCCTTTAGATCCAAACTGGTTGAAAGATAAACCAAATGTACACCAGCTGGAATGGATCTCCTGGCTGGAAGGATTTGTCTTGATTTTGTTTACTGTAGGAGAATCAAGCATGAACAGGCCAGCAGTTTAATTCTCTCGAGGCTCGAGAGAATTAACACAGAATGCTACACTACAGATTTGTCTGTTACAAGGCACACTGATGGAAATTATTTCAAAATGAGTCAACGTTTGACTACAAAATTTTCACAGTAGAATCCTTGCTTAGTTTACTTGATTTTTGAGTAGGGTTTACCGTAAGTTGAGGACTATACCCCCAGTCATTTCATTTAGCGGCTTTAAAAGGTAAAGTACATATGGGGGTAGTCCTCAAGCTTGGGCTGATACTACTCTAGAATCAGTAAGCTATGCAAGGCTTCTCTGTGAAAATCTTGTAGTCAAACGTTCACTCATTCTAGAAAACAAACAATGTCAATTTTCACTAGTAGCATTGAAAGACTCTTTGTGGCCTCTCTATGGGCTTATTTTTTAATCCTAGCGCCGTGCAAAGAATAAAAGATACCGCATGTTTATGCTTATGTTCTCCTTAAGTAATTATTAGCAATTAGAGAGCGAGAATCGGGCTCCCAGGTTGGGGGATGATGCCACATCTGCTAGTGAACAGCTGGTAATATATTTCAACCATTTGGTTCTTAGAGAGGCATTTTCAAGTGTTCGCCAATGATGTCATCTAAGCGCTTTAATGTAAGATTTCTTGAAAATTGTGTAGGCATGGGCTGTCATATAATTCAACCCAATCTGGTAGCAAATTAATAAAAACACAAGCTGCAAGTGTGCTGCATTAATCACTGTAGTGTTTGACTATAAGTTGTGTTCATGTTGAATCGTAATGTTATTGTACTGTATTGAAACAACAGCAGATTGCATACGAAGGCGGGCTGAACGTTATACTGTTTGATACAGATTTGTATGTACTTTGGTAATTGCTGCCGGTATA
>JZLH01S0090963.1:7446-18717 GCA_001188425.1 Eucidaris tribuloides | reverse complement strand
TTCTTTTTTAAAGTACACATAATGATCATTTTGAACTGTAACATATTCTAGGGCTTCATTTTTAGACCTTATCAAAGACACTAGTAGCATGGGAAATCATGTAGCTCCGATTTTAAAATGAAATATTGTTAAACGATGCCTTTAAAGGCAAATTGGGGAAAAAACTGAAATTTTGTCCCAATTATGTTTTGATTTATTAACCTGGTGGAGACTAAGAACAAGATATCTCAGACTGGGGTCTATAAGACAATGTGTATGACATTTAAATCAAATTGTCTCTAACTGGTTGATGCCATGCAAATAACAATGCTCTAAATTTAAAACAATTCCAGTTCTTAGAAATGAATAAAAAAATAATAAAAGTTTGATCGACCAAAATATACTTTGGCTTCAATTGCCTATAAAGTTAGATTGAAATAAGTATGTGGACTAGCCAATGTAACAGTATTTATCTCCAGTTCTGCACACAAATGACCTCCAAAATTTATTTTTTGCTGTAATTGTTTACTCAAAATAATTCATTGAATTAATTTTGTACTTCATTTACCATGTGTGTCACTTTTCTGGTTAAAAGTTTCCTCCCACTTGTTTGCCAATATAAATGTTGATGATTTGTGTTTGAATTTTATCAATATGACATAATTTAAACCCAACATTCTTTTTCTTCAATATGGCAATATGCATTTGATATTTTGATTTTATACAATGATAACAAGTAATCCTACCATAATGAATTGGTCATGTTAGGGCATGGGTGCAACATTTTTGATGGAGGGGGGGGGGGGTGTAGGTCTTAAGCCAAATTTACTGATAAGTGTGAATACAAAATACTTAACATACATAAATAAATATGAAATGTAAATAGATTTAAGTGATAATGATAATAATTGTAATAATATTATAATAATAATAACAACAACAACAACAACATCAACAACAAAAATAAAAGCCACCGTAGGTGGAATTCAAACAATAGGGTTTATTCTGTCACTATAGGGAGGAGAGTGTTAAAGGCACTGTATAACAGTGTTTCCAGTTAAAAAATCTGAGCTACATGATTCCCCATGCTACTAGTGTCTTTGATACAGTCTAAAAAATGAGGCCCTGACAAAAATTGCAGTGTAAAACAATCATTAAGTGCTTTAAAAAAGTGAAAATCATTGAGAGACCATTCCAGCTTTTCTCCATAGACTGCTGTGTTGCAGAATTTCCTATCGCCCGATATAAAATTAATGTGCCAATTTGTATCTGCACATATTGTACTAGTGACAGCATAACTGTCCAAACTTTTGTGTTCTAGGGTGTTAATTTGTCCATTCAAACACTGTCAGATATGTCAGATAGCAAATTTTGACAATTTTTTAAATGGGTCTTCCACAGTGTTATATAGTGTCTTTAAGGCGAAAAAAGTGTGCATTAAAGGGAATCAAAACAATAGGCCGAGAACAAAAGAATTAGCCCTAAGGTTGCAATTACAGTTATAATAATAATGATAATGATAATGATAATGATAATAATAATATAATCATCATCATCATCATCATCATCATCATCATCATCATCATCTTCATCATCATCATCATCAATAAACTCTCAATGTGACAAAATCAATAAATTTGCATATTTAAAATTTCAAGTAAGAAGAAAGCACCCCAAATTGCAAAATTTACATTCATACAAATTTGCAGATTTGCAGATTTTGAAGGGGGGGGGGGGGGGGGGGATACACATCCCTCACAACCCCCTCTAATAATAGCTCTGGCCATGAAATTGATTACCACCCAATGTCAAGGGACATGTGGTGTTTGAATGCTTGGATTCTGGTGAACCACAAGGAATGAATGTGGTGGCCAAATTCCATTTCTCTGTGCCAAGATTATCTCAACAAGGTTAGATGCTGAACAGGACTGAATACATAATGAGACAAAAAATGATTCGACTATTTACATGTTTGTGTCTGCGGTGCAGTATATATTCATAATTTACACATGACATATTGCTCTGGAGTTATTGATCTACAAAAAAGCTAGATATGCCCATATATCATTCCTTTCACTGGATTCTGCATAGTGATAGAATATGAAAATTTTAGTAGTGCTGGGTTTGTGAAAGGATATTCAGTGCTTGTCAACTGTACACACACACACACACACACACATACTGTATATGTAATCACCTTTGACTGAGGACGTACAATTTTTAATGTGAGTGTATATGTGTGTGAGTGTGTGAGTGTGTGTTTGTAATGGTAATACCAAGGACACACACGGCAATGCCGAGGACACACATGGCAATTTTTACCTATTAAATGAGGACAAAACTTCTGACAACTGCGGACGTATACATTACAGTACACAACCTCTAAATGCGGACGTTCTCTATATACCCCCAGACCTTGCTTACTGGTTGTAATGCCGCATAAGCACCTCAATTACAAGATCTAAAAACGTGGACCATCCGTGGTTGTACAGTAAAATTAATCCAAAACATCCATGGTTGGAGGCGATTACAAACTCACACATACACACACACACACACACGTTGTTATGGCTGAGGAAAAGGCACAATAAATGCATTACATTACATCAGTGATACATATCCATTTGTGTAACCCGAACAAGTTCTGACCTTGATTAATGAAATCATGAGCATGTACATGACTGTATGTAATTATTCCAGACACATTCATTACAATGATGAATTGATGACGATTATGATACCAATGTGTATGTAATACATCTGCCTGGATCAACTCATTGTCTGGATTAAAAAAAAAATCATCAGACTCTCTGTGTGGTACAGCAACAAAACAGTTGTCAATAGACCATCAAGATGGTTTCAGTAATGAAGATTTAGAATGATTTAGAATGATTAGAAAGATTTAGAATGGAGATTTAAAGATTGTGTCATTCATTTGCACATCAAAAAACACCTAAATGAATGAAATCAGCTGAAATCATATCCAATGCGAAGATTAATATAATTAAACACCTCTCATAGAGACTTGGGGTAAAATATTGAGTTTTGGTGAAAATCTGGACGGTTAAACTTCATCCTTTTTCAAATAACTAAGAAGCAATTTCAAAAAATCCGCGACGTCAAACGTGCACGTGCCGTTCCAAAATTGTCCGATCAGCCGTTAGCCAAAGGTCGTGCGGAGGTTGGCCGTTTAACCAATCAGTGCACTCCTCTGGTCTTGCGATGATACACATTATCCCGATTCACAGTTTGAGCAAAATTGAAACTCACGGAAAGAACAACATTCTGGTAACATGTCGTTATTAGTTTTTCTCATAAAACAAATTCATGACGTATGGATCTCAAACTTTCAACACACCATTTGTAAGTACTAATCTACCATTTGGTATTGATAATGAAGGGAAGTAATGGACTTGCACATCCCTGACACAATCTTTAATTCTTGAGTGTGTTGAGCTACTTTGAACTTGGACGGCAATGTTTAGTTTTTCTTAATTCTTCTTAATCGTGTGTTTCTGCAGGTTCCTTTGATAGCTTTGTCAAATCTGGAATATCATCGCTGGGACAGGCAATTGGAATCTATTACACACTATTCACAAGGTATGGCATAGACAGAGACACAGTATTGCTTCATTATTCATGTTGCTTGTAAGAACGTGGAACCGTTTCTTAACATGTCTTGTTTCACTGGAGCTTGGTTTATCATGTTAGGAGAGATGTCGCACTGATTTGTTAAAAAAATTAATATATAAAATGAGAACTTTATAAAAAAAAAGGTGTATGGAGGAAAACTGAGCAGCTACTACATGCATATGGTGTCTTTAAGAGTACAACTATAATGAGGGACTTATAGAGAGAGAGCAGAAGTAATGACATCACACTGGTCCAAAATATGTGAGGACAATACCGGTAGTCAATTCAAGACTAGGTGCAACTAGGACTCTACTGTTAGTGGTAACATCCAGATGAAACACACTACATCTTATTCCGCCATTATAAGCCTTATATATTTCTGAACCAGAATGATGTCACACTTCAGTAGTCTATTGTTAATTTAACAGTGCAGTATTTTCTCTCCGTAATTATGTTATTGCAATATAGTATTTGGGATATGGCTTCCCCAAATGAATTCTTGTGTGGTGTATTGCTATAAGTAATTGTAGCGATTTCATAAAAAGGCAAATCATATAACTTAACAGTGTGATTTCACCATATCCTGTTCACTTAATGTGTTGGATCATTACATGAGTAGACCACACCTTTGTGCCAACAAGCAAAAAAGTTTAAAAAAAATTCCTTTGAAGGATTACTACCCTTATCCTTCCTCTCAAAAATTGTTAATTACATAATTGCCACATATTTTTATCAAAAGATCACTTACATTTACAATGCCCTTGTAACACTAATTTATTCTTCAGAACATGCCATCCAGTACTTTTCACTTCCTGAACTCATGGAATCTGGTATTAAATTGAAAGTGAAACGATGTTCATATTTCCTGTCAACAAACAATTCGTGTTGAAAATATCTGAACTGAAAGTGCTATCTTGTGAGGAATAACATGATCCTCTTAAAGGCAGACATAAAATTGGAATTATTTTGTTTGAAAATCATAACTGATCATTTATTACAAACACACAAATACAGATTGAAACAATCAAGTAGTATTAAGCAATCTGTTTTAAAGGCAGTACATACATGAAGTATTGGAATTTGGTGATAACTTGTATTTCCTTGGGTACTTTTTCATATAAAGATATCATGCAACTAATTGATCATTTATTACAAACACATTTTCATTCATTCATTCATTATTTTTATTGTCCTCAGTGGAAATTCACTTTGTTGGCATATATACACATACATTATTTACATAAATTATACTACACAATACAAATGCAAATTAAATTAATATACACTTATATGCACACCATAGATATAAGCATAAACACACAAATAAATTTTCTGTTACAGTCATGGTACACGGTACACAAATTAATTCAATTAGGTATTAATATTGTGATTAAGATTGGAGAGCAAATATAATTATTATTGCCATTGTTATTATCATGATTTCAGTTATAGTGTTGTCATTATATTATAATATTACATGTATTATACCTTATGGTATGTTAAACTGGTTGAAGAGGTGGAATTTAATGCGGTGCAGATGACTGGCGAAGTGACAAGATATGGGCTTATTCATTGTAGTTCATTGTATTTACGTGCAATCAAGTGAGTAAGCAAAATCACGGCATCATTAGGGGATTTACATGGTTGATGGGCAAATTGTAAAGGATCTATGTCGGGTAGGATCTGTGGGAGAATGTGCTTGTGGAGGATGAGACATTCAAAGCATTTCATCACTAATGAGGTGAAGGATATAGGGATATGTAAGACAGATGCAGAATAAATTTATTCTGCATCTTAAATTCTCTCTGCAAACCTTTTATTCATTTATACATAAAGACAGATTGAAACAAATGATTAGCCAATCTGTTTTTTTTTCATTTACAGTCTAAAAATTGTTAGTCGCCCGGAGTTGGAGTCTCTCTTTCAACGTCACTTTCACCATCAAGATGTTCAAGATATGCATTCAGAGTTGGAGGATATTGAGGTAAAATGTGAATGATTCAAACTTGATAATGATAATGTGAAGGTCAGTTGATATTGGCTTCTCAAATTTGCTTTGCTTTCTGTGTGTTATACATCAAATGCTCAATGAGTTGATGCTATTGACATTAGACTTTTAAAGATCTGATAGATACATACTTAGTGTTTGTATCTGATTCTGCATTCATTAGGTATATTTACATTTCTTCCTTTAAAGAGATAGGCTAACATTGTGGAGCTTCAATTTAAAAAATTGTCAAATTTTGATATCTGAACTACATAGTAGTGTTCATATGGACAAATAAACACCCTAGAATAAAAAAGTTTGGAAAGTTACACTGCCAATGGCAAGTTATGCATTAATAAACAATTAAAACTCGGGCGCGAGTTTAAATAGCCTAGGTGTACACACAGTATGTCTATGGGCAGGTGAATCTGATCAACTTACGATTTACATTTTTTTAAAGCACTAAATAATCATTTTGAAATACAATTTTTTCAGGGCGTCATTTTTAGACCTTATCAAAGACAATGGTAGCATGGAGAATCATGTAGCTCAGATTTTTTTAACTGTGGGAAATGTTAGCCAATACCTTTAATGTATCATTGTAAAAGTGGCTGTACTTATGCTACCTGTGTTAAGGATTGTTATTGAATATTACAGTTTCAGTATGTAAGCGACTAAGTGTTGCTTACAACAATAATATAGGGAAATGTAGTCGCTGCCCTGACAAACTTTGTATCTCGTTTTTAGAGGAAATGAGGTTTTAATGTAAATCTTGCTGGTAGGAAGCCAGATTTTGTTTTGTCCAAATCTAATATTTCAAATCTCAAAAAATATAGCCACTGTCGCCAGGTAAATCAATGGCTATCCCATTTGTTATTGTGTTTTACCATTAGTCCCGGAAATATTTTTGGCCCTTTTCTGGATTTTTTTTTTTACTTACCAGGGAGAATTTGCCCACCGCCTGTGCGCATTTTTTCCTGATGTTAGGATTAAAAACCTATTTAATGGCATGATAAAACAACAACCTTACATTACTTATTTCTTCTCATGTTTTTATTTTCTTGATATGATGAGCACAGGCTGAATGGGACAAATTTCTGAAGGATTTAGACAAGCGTCAAGCAGTACCACAAGATTCAGAAACACAACTTGCTGTTGGTTCAACCGGGCCATGTGACATGAAAGTCCAAAATGTTCAGACAGGAAAGTGAGTATCGTGTCAGTCACCTTGAAAAAAAAATGTGTCTATCTTTCTATCTTTATATCTGTCTGTCTGACTTTCTATCTATTTATCTATATATCTTTCTGTCTTTCTATCCATCTATCTATGTATCTTTTTACCTTTCTATCTTTCTATCTCTCTAACTTATTTATCTATCCATCTATATCTTTCTACCTTTCTATTTTTCTATCTCTCTATCTCTGTCTTATCTATCCATTTATCTGTCTATCTATCTGTCTGTCCATCCATTTATTCATCCACATGTTTGCTTAAATTTGTATTGTCAGTCCCGGAGTGATCCAACCATCTGTCTATCCATATATCTATCTTTATATCCCTCTATGAATATTCATGAGCATTTTCTAAAACGCAATTGGTTGATTGATGCTAATACGATCAAAAATAATTTCACTATAATCTAAAAATCCTCGTCAAAGCTACGTATATTTTTCACAATTTTTGTCTGGGCAGCATTGCGCATACTGCGCATGCTCATTATCCGAAAACAAAATGGTGTGCGATCTCCGCGACACTCAAAACGACAATTTGAGTCTCTAATTTCTTTGTTATTTTGTGGTTTTAATGTTATTTTTACATTCCATTGCTGTTGTGATGAAGATTTCATGTTAACTCTTCAAATTATTAGCGCCGATTTATGAATCGTAATTTGAAATGTGGAAAATTTACAGAAATTTGACTCGCATCGCGTACGGCTGCGGCTTACTGTGCCAGCCAGCACACGACGTGTGCGGGCTGTGTACATATTGCACAGCAAATTCGTCAGTTGCATACAATGTGACTGTTCTCTCCGTTTGGGAAGCAGACGGCGGTAATCTACGCATTACAATTTATTAGCTCAACGCCACTTTTGGAGTTCGCGTAACATTATTGATAAATTTTATTAAGTCCGAGGGATATAAAACAAATATACCAAGCATTAAGTGGAAAGTATAGTGAAATTATCTATCTTCGAATGGACTGGCAGTAATATATTTCCTTGGGGCTTCCCCCCTCGGAAAAATATTACTATGCCAGTCCCCCCTCAGATAGATAATTTCCACTATACTTTCTCACAGCTTGATATATTTGTATAGTACATCCATTTAGTGATCTGTCTAACCATCTGTCTATCTCTCTATCGGTGTCTCTCCATTTAGTGATATATCAAACCATCTGTCTTTCTCTCCATATATCTATCTGTCTGTCAATCTACCTGTCTGTCTAACCGTCTACGGATCTCTTTGACCAAGTGCATATATTTCTATCTGTGTCCATCTCGTGATCTAACTATACATCTCTCCATATATCTATCTGTCTATCTATCCATCTAGTGATCTATCTGACCATCTGCCAGTCTCTCTATCAGTGTCAATCCATCTAGTGATCTATCTAACTCTATCTGTCTATTTTATATCTATATGTTGTTCTTCTTCTGATCTGTATCTATAGAGAATCTGCCCTTGGATCGTATCTGGACGGTGCATGCAGCCTTGTTCTAATTCTTCTGCGACACTTTGCCTGACTACCATGACGGAAACACATCGCAGAACTGCAGGCGAGGCAGATGGAAGTGACCGAGGCCGGCGGTCACGTCCTGGTTGTCTCGTTTGGATCCCGTGAGGGCGCTCAGCAGTGGTTAAAAGTCACAGGGTGCAAGTTTGATATGGTGACGGATGAAGAACGCAAGGTAGTGTTAGTGTATACTGTTTGTGTGATATACTGCAGGGAATAAGCAATATTTGATGTTGGCAATCAGTGACATGATTGGGAGAAATGAAAAATGCCTTAAGAACCAAACTGGTTGAAAGATAAACCAAATGTACACCAGCTGGAGTGGATCTCCTAGCTGGAAGGATTTGTCTTGAGTTTGTTTACTTAAGGAGAATCAAGCATGAACAAGCCAGCAGTTTAATTTTATCGGGGCACGAAAGATTTAATCCCCATAGAAGGCTACACTACAAATTTGTATGTTACAAGGCTTACTGATGGACATTATTTTAAAATGAGTCAACTTTTGACTACAAAATTGTCACAGAAGAATCCCTGCATAGTTTACTTGATTCTAGAATAGTTTTTACCCAAGTTGAGGACAAGCCCCAATCGTGTCATTTACCTTTAATACATCTGATTGAGAAAAGGAGAATGGATGCTTAGCCTGTAAAGAAAAGTTCAGGAATTCAGATTTCTGTAACACACACACTTTGATCAAGTGGCCTTCTAGAAGTGTGATTTATAGGCTATTAACTTTTAAAAACTATATGCGCTATTTTTCTTTTCATCTTATTCATGAATCAATCTTTACTACCGTCTGTCTGGCTGCCAGACGTAGTGAATGGACCCGTAAACTAAATGTTTTCTAGCTCCATTAGCGTCTGGCAGAAAAGGACCTCATCCAATTCAGCCAGAAAATCAAAGAAAACGCTCTCCTCCTCAGAAGATTTACGAGTTTCCTTATTGCTACCCTTCTAACTTACGTAATGCATTAGCTAGCCAAAGTCAAATAGCCTTTCTGGCCTCCGCTGGCCAACGTGGGAGACCTCAGAAGAATCTCGGTCAGCGAGCTCACCAGGCAACAAGTGGTAGTGCATGAACCGGATCAAGACCAAAGCTACTGCGAGGTGGCTGTAAGGAACCTAGGTTTATCTCAAAAGGCCTGTGTGGCGTAGTGTTTGATATGTTTATAATCAGCCAAGCTCTTGCTTGTGACGGTAATTAAGATTGTTAGCACTTACTGGAGTGGTAAGAATTTGGGAATAGGATAGCATAGTGGCAGATAGTGGATTTCCATGAGGCTTCCAGAAATTCAGGCTGAAAAACAATACACAAGTTAAAAGCCCCAACTGCGTTTCCGTCCAGACGGCCGCATCGCAGAGGCGGAGTCTGGAATTCAGACTACCTACGTCAAGTATAAGCAAAATTCTCAACCGTTGCAAATCAATGACATTTACTTTAAGGCTTTGCCAGCTTTATTTTAGGGGAGGGTGGAGGTGTGTGTGGTGTAAAACTGAAGAAAGCAACAAATAAATTTCTGTAACCAATTTGCAGTATTGAAATAGGTGGCCAAATAAAGTCTGTATTGAAGGATGGCAGATATAACTACATAAATGATATAAATTATATGTATGTCAGAAATGAGTGTTTGAGTCTTTGAGTCTTTGCATGCATATGTATTATTATTATTTTATGTTGCATGACTTTCATATGATTTCTACATCATTTTGCAGGTGTATAAAGCCTTTGGACTGCAGTGCTCTCTGCACAAAGTGTGGAACATCAGTACGTTGTTGTATTATGCCGAGCAGAAGGCCAGAGGCCAAGTTCTACCCAAGAAGTTTGAAAATGTAGAAGATGATCCCAGCCAGGTCTGTTTTCCATGAACCCTTACTTAGTATATTCATCAATGTGCAGCGAATATTCAATTCCTAAATTATTGGAAATTGAAATTTTGGAGTGAAATTCACCCAGAAAATGTTGAAATAGGGGGTACCAGTACTTCACATATAATTTATGCTGAATACCTGAAACAGTTGAAATAGAGTTGAAATTTCGGGAGGTCCCTTGATATGGCCTGACATAGGGGTCCAATATCTTGGTAAATACTTGTGAAATACTCCAGGACGTGGGAAAACATTACACCATCACCCAGGTAGGGTTTACGTTTCAAAATCTCAGTATGAACACTGGCCTTACCCTGATATGGTGGGGGGGGGGGGAGGCTTTAATTTACACAATGTATTTTCTTTTTGTATTTTATCAGTAATATATCACAGGAATGATGCTGTCCTTAGGATTTTGTGGAATGATCATACAATAAGTAATAACATTAATTTATGTCGGGTTTTGGAATCATGGATATAGCATTACCTCTTATTCAAGCTGGAAATCACATTGTTGGAACTGTCTACCCTGCACATGCACAGTTTGGCGGGAAGAGTTCCATCTTGTCGTATGCCTATGCAAAGGCCATTAACTGTATGCTGTGTGTCTATGTAGAGATCGCTATATACATAATGAATACATTTAACGGCCTTTGCATAGGCACACAACATTACAGTTAGTGGCCTTTGTATAGACACACAATGATCTATGACTGTAAATTGCATTACAGATGATTGTAATTAATTTCTTGTAATTTTATGCAGTTTAAAAACTTTAAATCAATGTCATTTCCTTAATGGTTATATTTTCTTTTTCAATTTTTTCTAGATGGGTGGTGATTACATTCTTGATCCCAGTGGCAAGATTGCTTTCCTGTATAACTGCAAGACTCCACAAGACAGGCCTACAGTGGATCAATTGATACAAATCTTGAAGGTATAAAACTTGTGATAGTGTATGATCCATTAACAGACCTCCCGACCATTCTGAATTTGGAGGAAAGAATCTGAATTTTGATCATTCCCAGCTCGTGTTTCGATATGATTTTCCTATTTTTCTTGATAATTTACTG
>JZLH01S0090962.1:6942-25515 GCA_001188425.1 Eucidaris tribuloides | reverse complement strand
AGAGGCATACCCCATCGGCTGCGCGCAGCCGAATTGCTCTAGTTTATATATGACAATTGAAAGAATAGAAATGATAACTATCTGCAATTTCATATTTTATATTAAAATACATGTACAATTACATGTAGTGAGCAACTTGGGGAAATTAAGAAATTAGAAATTAAATTTTGTTTTTTCATTGAAATCATGTTCTTTTCCTCATCATACGATGCCTTTACATGTTGCATGTAGGCCTATAATTGTTGACGATCAACAAAGCTGACAATCCCAACACGGGATAAGTGGGTAAATTGAAACCCATCTCGCTCTGTTAGGTACATCTGAATTATTTATGAAATTTTAAAAAATTGTAATCATATAAAAAAAAATAATGTACCAAACAACAGACTGTCTCACTGTAATGCTTGCAAGTTGTATTTTTGATATCGGTATTAAAAATGTGTTGAGAAATAGACGAAAGAAATAACTCGATCATCACTTTGCTGCGGAAGAAAAATACTCGTATACATGTATTTAAATTAATTCATACGTTACCAAAAAAGTCTATTGCTCACCCCATAAGTTTGACAATTGGGTGATTGTGGGTGATTTAATAAAATTTAAATAATCCATTTAACCATGCTTTCCTTTTTTCAGTTCCCCCAAAATGTCTGAATTGAATTCAATTCATCCACAAAGTTATGTAATGTTACATATTTCTTCTTTTCAAACCTTTGAATTTTGTTTATCAAAAATAATTGATTCATATAACCTGATTTAAATTACTTGTATTTTTTTAATCAACCTAAAGGCCAAACTGCCAACCCTACTTGCCCAGCCACTGAGCCAGGTGTGCTTTTAATTGTCAACATGCCATGTGCACATAAGCAATTTGGCCCAGCTACATGTCGTCTGGTAAAAAAAATAAATAGATAAAAATACTGGCTAAATTACACAACATCTGAGCCGAGTGACCGAAGAAAAACACAAACTCAGAACTGTTGTGTCACGGTACCTTTTAGCTTGCATCGCCATCAATCACGAGCAGTCACACTTGCATGGGCACACCCAGCTCGGCCTGGCCCGACCGGCCCGGCGAGTAGACTGGCACCAGCCGAGGTGAACAGCAGCTGCATGCAGTGAGGCTACTCAGCTGCGACACCACGGCAGGCGAGCCGGGGCGGCGAGCTCGGTGGTCAACTGTGGTATTCGTAGCCGTTATTCCGCGAAAAGAGAAATATGTATTAAAAATATTTTTCTACATGCCTCCTAAATGTCTATTCCATGTATTGCTTCTCTAGATTATGATGATTCAATTGAAAAGTGTGATTTATCAAGACAAATATGCAGCTGTTTACATCGCCGACTCGACGACGATCTATTTTTCGTAACTTCCGGTGAATAAGCCTTGACAAAATTGTAACATTTTACCCTTCTTAGGGGTTGTCATCGTGAATCACATCCATAATATGTTAAATTCGATCGAGCTTGAACTAGTTTTTCTCACATTTATCTTGCTAAAAGGGTGTTTTATTTACTAAAATACAACAACTGTTGGTTTCGTCCGTGCCGTAAAACACCGGTAGGCCGACCCGTCTCTGCAGGTGGGCCGGGCTGTCTCTGCAGGTGGGCCGAGCAGTCTCTGCTGGTGGGCCGGGTTGCCGGTAGGCCGGGTTGACTTTGGGCCGGGTTGTCTGGCACCCTGTAGTCTGTACCTCTGATTATACAACCAGTCTGGCAAAAATTATGCAAGACCATAAATTCTCTCTGCAAAATTTTCATTTAAATAATTAAATACCAAACATTTTTTGAATTTACAGTTAAGACCTAAGCAAATTTCATGTCAGCCTTGTTATCACACTGTTCATGGTCAATATTGTCTGAGATATTTGTTTCTATTTTAGCACTTTCTCAACATGATAATTTGTGTAGAGATTTTCATAACTCTGTTCTTATCCATTCTTTTCTATCCATTCTGTTCTTTTGGAGTGTCATCATCAGAAATACATGTAGCAAAAATTAAAGGCATTGTATAACAATGTTTTTAGTTTAAAAAAATCTGAGCTTGGCATGATCCCCATGCTAACAGTGTCCTTCTGACCTGTCTACAAATGAATGCCCGAAAAATTGCAGTTAAACGATCATGTAAGTGGGTTTAAAAAAATAAAAATCATGAGAGAACCAATCCAGCTTTTCCGCCCATAGACTGCTGTGTTCAAATTGTCCTATCGCGTGTTAAGAAATTAAGTGTCAGTTTGTATCTGCAGCATATTGTACTAGTGACAGATAACTGCCAAACTTTGTGTTCAGGGTTTTATTGTTTCATTCAAACACTGTCAGATATGTCAGATAGCAAAGTTCAACAATTTTTTACGGTCTTCCAAACGTGTTATATAGTGTTTAATGCATTTACCAGAATTGTTATTCTGCATGTTTCATGTTATTATGTTATTTCTCTCAGATCTGTACAGTATCTTCTGAGCAATCCTCATTACCAGAAGAGATTGAGGCTGCTTACTAACAGCGCAGAAATGGCTTATGGTGTGACGGTGTATGCGGCCATGGGGCTTGTCTTCATCGGCTGCTGTTCTAATGTAGTCTTCCTGGAGCTGATAGCCAGGTATATCATGTTGTAATCATTTCTTTTATTCAAACAAAATAACAGGCATAGAGGGAGGTCCAGGACTATGTGTAATTTGCAGGCACAAACCCTTATCCGTCGTTCATCACAAATCAGGGTCTGAACAATCTATGCTGCACTAGTACTTCCATAGACCATGTGTTATAGCTCCTCCTGACAAGAAAGCCCAGACCAACAAGATTAGTCTTGGCTCAAGGCGCTGTGGAATTTTAGTGCCAAAATAAAGTCTGTGCCTGCAGACTTGTCCAGATAGCAGGATGATTCCAATACTGGTCAGTACATGTACATGTAGGACTTCACAAACCACAATATTGCCATACATTGGTAAAAAGAAGCAAGTGTCAAATCAGTCAATTTTGAGTAAATGGTGCTTTCAAAATGTCCCAAGCATGCTGTACCTTCAGGCTAGACCTGAGTCAAAACGTTTACACGACGTTCACACGAACGTTAAAAAGCAAAACGTTTTGCAATTATGCAATCCGTTTAAACCCTTGATTATCAACATATGGGAAAATACCAGTTACTTGGAGTTGTCAGCTCTTTTTACTGTGTTAAATTCCTTTTTGACCAAAGTTTTATGACCTCAATTCATGTGAAAATACCCAGCTGCTGTGTTTCCACTTTGCAATCATGTTATCAGAATTAAGATCTCTTCGAAAACAACATTCAGACTGCCACACAATGACCTGTTACCACTAACTGTGTCACTATTCACTGGCTGATGTATGAACAAACCTTCTTCTGTTTCCAGTCATTTTTTATCCTGTCAGTTACTACGCAAGGTCACAACTATTCACAACTTGTCTATAAAACAGACACCACATTGCATTTACATGTAAGTTAAATTGATGAGACTGGTAGAGAAGTTGACAACACTGTATGTTAACATCAAGTTACCTCCCTATACTCTCAGGGAAAGGACATAAGACTATTATCAATCCTCAAGACTTTAAACTTTTACATACCATTTATTGTAATACACAATGTTGTAGAGTCTGAAATTAAGATTAGTTGTGCTGTTTTATTACCAGCTTAATCTCTTCACATCCAGCATTGACATGTGTGACCTCTCTGTGATAGCCTATATCAATCACAGTACCCCCAGGTGCATGCTTAGACTTACTCAACTGGTTCCAATGTACTTAACTATTATACCCAATATAAGAATACTCAAATTACAACTAACCGTTACAAATGTTTTGAATGACAGCTGAACACTTATTGACTCAGGCCTACTTCAGGCTGAATTTGGAGAAAGAAATAATCATTGTATTGAAAGTATTTTAAGGCTAAAATTGCATCAATTTATGCCAATGTACAGTAAATGACAGACACAAATTGCATGAGAAATTATATTTTTGCCACTTGCTTTCTGTTGCCAAAGAAGGGCAGGATACATGACAGAATGACACCTGACAAAGGTTGATGATGACACAATGACATTCAGAGCAGTGTGACATGCAGTGACGTTAATTGTCCCTGCTGAACGAGGGGACTGTGGAACGGGCTCCATATGTGTGTGTGTGTCTTTATGTGTGTGTCTGTGTGTCCATGTGTGCTCAAAATGTTGAAAAAATGCTAATTCTCCTACTCGTACATTTCACAACAGATTTTGATTCTGTTTGATTTATCTGATAGGGCTTGTTGGGGGCTTCCAACTCGTGCACAGAATATGACAAAGACAGACAGGCCTATACAAAACTTCTGCATGACCTGAATTTAAGGATAATGAAGGAAGTTGAAGTTTTTAATAGCTAACATTTGTAAACAGACTTTGATAAATGTATGAATGTACTTAATCTTTGAGTATTGTTTTGTCTTTCTGTTTTGACAGTGAATACCCAGGCAGTGGAAACATCATCACATTTTTCCAGTTCCTCTTCATAGCTTTAGAGGGATTCATATTTACTGCCAAGTTTGGTACAGTGAAATCAGTCATACCAGTTAGGTAAGGAAACAGCATTAATTTGTGTTACTGTTTTGTGGTTTACTCCACAATTTACCATACAGTACATTTTCCCTGTGAAGACATAATAAACATACCCAGGACAATTGTTTGTTTCATTCCACTGTATATCAAAAACATCTGAAGTGATTTATACGTGTATGATATAGCACTCTGATCATTTATATTTTCAGTACCAGTGAACTGAATTTAGATTTGAGATAACATCACGTTTCCAGATTCATTCACTGGTGTTTTCGCAGATAATTTGTTTTAATTCAGTAATAACTTTTTGATTGGCATTTATCATATTTCAACCCACTGAAAGTATATTCATTTTGTAAAACCAAAAAAATATAAAATTTACTTTCCATAGCAAAGTCAATATGCCATTGAAGAGGACAAGTGTACAGTGTATGCAAGATTCATCTATTTGCTTTAATGTTTATTCATATCATTCAGTATTTGTGTAATCAATGATACACTTAATTTCAGATGATATCTTCGTGAGCTTTACCCATATTTGGTTTAAATAAAAAAATGAAAAAAAAAAGTCACATACCTTGCAAAAACTGTATGTATTATTATGAAATGAACTGATTATATAGTTTTCTTGATTTTTCTCTAGGAATTATATGATAATGGTCCTGTTTTTCTTCAGTGTGAGTGTCATCAACAACTATGCCCTGAACTTCAATATATCAGTACCACTGCATACAATATTTAGAAGTGTAAGTTTCAAATGATATAATTGAAATGAATATTATTGTTACGGTGATGAAATTGGTATTCACATATTGAATTGAAAGTGTTATTGTTATTATGTGATATTAAATATTATTATCTAAATGGTGTGGGGGGGGGGGGGTCTTTATCCGTGATATTGTCTGGTCTCATACACATAACCTGCATCACAAAATGTTGCGCGTACACGTGCCGTGAGACAGGAAGGGAAATTGAAAAATATTGACACATCTGAGAACTTCCTTATTTGTCTGTGGCTGACTAGATGATTTTGAAAATAAGTTTTTCCATATCATAGAATTGTGATTTTTGTCAAGATTCACTATTTCACACTATATTTTTATGTTTGTAATGTGCTTGCTTTGCTTAATTTACTAAATTACGAGTGATTTTTGTGGGATAAGAAGAATAACACGTTGCCTGACAAAGAATAAAATCAGTGGCCACCATTGATAGACTTGATTTGTAGAGGATTCCTTCAAATTTCAAACTTGATAATTTTCCAGTGGATTTAGATAATAATGGTAATATATGGCTGTTTTAGGTGGACACAGAAAATATTGCAGTCCTTACGAAAATATAGGACTTGTCTGTGACTCGTACTATATTTGTCATAAGTCATGCACTGTTTTCTTGTGTCCACTTCAAAGCCATCCAATATTATATAAATATTTTATAAGTTTTCGATAAAATATTCAGTCTTTCCAATATTTTGGTTGATATGATAATCGTTATCACTCCTACACATAATTTTCAATTTTACATTGAATTTATGAACTCTGGTGATGATTTGAACTCTTACATGATATTTACTTAATTCCCAGTTGCATTCGCTGCCAAAGTGTGACGTAGCTTGACCTCGGGTCACGCTCACTTCCTTGACAATGGTTCACGCACTTTCCATAACAATGTATCACTCATACAGTTTACACGAAACTTCGCTATAACTGCCTGGAAATTTCCCTCAAAATCAACATTTGTAGCAAAAAATAAGGCAAAAGAGCATATTTCTATAAAGGATAAGTTGTCTGAGAACACACTCCAGTACCTGAAATTCCTTAATTTTGTCTGCGTTTCGGATAATTACTCCTGAAAATAACACATTTTTCCGTACATTGATACGACGGCCATAGCGAACTCACGGCCGGTTCAGTGTTCATACCGCGCGCACATCGCGTGAACCAGTTACCATGGTTGCGGCAGGTTGACCTCGGAGTGACATCACGACTATGGCAGCGAATTGCTTACATCTCTGGTTTGCATTTCAAAGCCATGTAGAAGTCTTTTGTTTAACCATACTTTTGATATCCTGTTCCAGGGTTCCTTGATTGCAAACATGATACTGGGGATTATCATCTTGAAGCGATCGTAAGTATATCAAAATGCCTGTAGAAATAGAAATGCCAGTTATGTCAATTTTAACATGCCTCCACAGATCATGAGAATGGGTCTTCTAACATATCTATTTGACCACTGCTTAATTTGAAATTACACTCTCCTGTTAATATAGTATCTGTAGCTGTAACAACACTTCATATTTGGAGTACACCTAATACAAGTAAGCTGTCTGGCATGTCCCAATAAAAATTCCCCTCACCATTGACCACAGAATCATTACTAAAAACCATATACTATTCTCTAGTTAGAATACTTAGCGAGAAATTCCATTACATTATTTGTCAATAATGATGATAATGATAGTGAAAATTTCTACAGTGCACACATCAATCCAAGGATGCTCATGGCGCTGGCCCGCCCAGCAACAGTTCTATTTGCTAAACTAAGATTTTTTAGAAGACATAACAATTATTATGGCTTAAAAACATAAAAATAGTTTGAAAGTACTTGTACCTCCCATAACAATTCCCTGTTCCACCTGGTGAGTCCTGGTAGCCTCTTGGAGCTTTATTCACTGACAGTTTGGAGGACATTCCCAGTCAGTACATACATGTAACTCACAGAAGCTCCTGCATTTGAGGCCACCAGACCCCAAACAGGTAGCTAATGAGAATAATAGGTGATTACAAAATATATACAATATTATATCTGGATTAGGTACAATTAAAGAGAATACACAGTACTGGTTGATGATGGAAAAATTTTTATCAAAATTCTACATTTCTTTGGTTTCCATGTGAAAGTATATTACATTTGCATTATAATGTGGGACTAATTCACTTCATATGCAATACAAAAATTGAGGGATTGGCAGTTTGAACAGGTGAAGTTTTCCATTGATTTTGCCTTCCAATGCTAAAGTGTGTATGTCAACAATTGACATAGTCTTGCATACTGATTTCTGTGTTAGTACTTTGTCAGCAGTGATGATTTGTGTGGCAGATTTGTCAAAAACAAAGTGTTCTGTTGTTTTCAACTACTCTCTCCTGCACTAAAGTGACATTTTCAGAATACCATCTGTTCACAGAAGGTTTGAAAGCAGCTGATATCAAAATGATGTTGTTCTGCAAGTACTCAACCAGTACTGTGTATTCTCTTTAAGTTGTTCCGCTAATAAAATAAATGCCTGGTGGTAAATGGAAAGATAAAATTTCAGATTTTTATTCAGTTTTCACTGCCAATCTTAACTCAATCAGGCCCAAACAAGCCAATTTTGGGCCTTTTCCATCTAGTGCGCCCGGTAATCGTGGTCAATCTGTCATCGGCGTCCATCTGCCTTGATCGACATCGTTCTAGTTACCTACACAAGTATTTTGAACATGCCAAAAACATATGAGTATGGAGCCAGAGCGTTGTTGATTCCCCGATCAAGGTAGATTGACCCTGATTACCTTGCCGAGCTTGACCAACCAGGCCCAAAGTTGCCTTGATCGGGATTCAGGTCTGATGGAGTTGACAGATCGGCAGTGGGAACCTAGCATTCCAAAAAGGATTATATTGCGATGCAGCAAAGTGACTGGGGAAGTTATTGCATAATTTGACTGTTTCTTTTGACAACACATTGCCACTTCATGAATAACGGGAACTGGAAACTTGTAACAAATTATCACATCCAGATCTCTGGGTACAAGTTGGAGACACGCCCTCTTATTTAAAAGAAGTACTTTTTGATCCAAGTACAAATGCAATAACAAGGAATACACACTGCAAATGCACCGCACTTTAATCATTACTGTACTTTTATTTTCAGCACTATTCTTGTTTCATTTAATTTTGTTAAAATAGATACACACCGTCCAAGTATATTGCCGTGTTAATGATATCTGCTGGAATTTGCATCTGCACTCTAATGTCAGGGAAAAAAATGGTGAGCTCTGCTGTTATTACCTTGCTTGTGTTATTTTTGTCATGTGAGTGGAATACCCTTCAAATCTGAACCTACATTTAATCTGTTAGAGACTAAGTACGAGTTGACTCGTGTTGGGGTCTATGGAAAATGTGTGTTACAGTGAAATCAAATCGTCTCCAACGGGTTAAGACCTCAATGTCAACACTGTCATTACAAGGTGGACACCATGCTTGTGAACAAAAACGCATATAAAGGTGTTGTTTTTCACGGGCGGACGATGTATGCACATACAGTGAAAATGGTATCAAAATTGCAAAAATGAAGCAAAAATGGGTATCTTTTCAGATTTGAATACTTGTTTTGGGTATTCTAAGAATGAAGTATAATTACTTATTTAGGATTATTTTGAAAGTCCATGCACATGGACACTAGTTTACAGGCATAAACCCTTGTCCGTCGTGCTACGCAAATCAGGGTATGAACAATCTGTGCTGCAGACTAGTTCTTCCATAGGCCCTGTGTTATAACTGCTCCACGTGCCCTAGTCAAAAAGATTAGTCTTGGCTCAAGGTGCTGTGAAATTGTAGTACCAAAATAAAGTCTGTGCCTGCAGACTACATGGACACCATGCTCGTGGACAAAACCATGTAAAAAGGGTTGTTTCTCATGCATGGGTGATGTATGCACATACAGTGAAAAGGGTATCAAAATCACAAAAGTGAGGATAAAAGGGTATCTTTGGATTTGAATACTTGTTTAGGGTATTCTAAGATTGAAGGATAATTACTTGTATAGGGTCCAGTTTGAAAGTCCATGCATGGGGTCCAGCTTGTAATGATAATGACATTATTATTGCATCTACCTATATGTCAAATGTTAATGTTGCCTTTTCAGCTACAAATTTTTGACTGTATTCCATTGTTTTCAATTAATTTTTCAGGCAGAAGAAAGTCAGGACAAACCCAAACGGTTTGAATCTGTGTCTGACTTTATGGTGTGGGTTATAGGTAAGTTGTGTCACTAACTTCAAGCTAACATTAATACGATTTATCTAAATGTCCTAGATATTTTTGTCAACCCTTCTCCAGTTAGTATTTCCATGTCCTGCAAATGAAACAGAAGTTTGAATCGAGATGTTCGGTATTTAACAAGCCTATTTTCACTGAGGACTAATTCAGACCCCAATGGTATTTTAACTAGGGGGGGAGGGGGACGGTGTCCCATTTGGACCACCCCCTTCAGCACTCCTCGCCAGCCGTCCACAAGCGATCAAAAGCCAGGCAAAAACACATTTCAATGCCATAGAAGCCGGATGTAAACTACACGACTGTATAGTAAAATTTTCAAAAAAATTCTGATTAAATTATATTCAAAGTAATTAATTATGCAAATAAGTGCATGAAATTATGTTTTCGCCTATAACTCACTGACAATAGCTAGTAGAATACTAATTTTTGGTGAAAATATTCATTCTGACATTTCTCACAATTACCTACCAAAAAATTTGCCAAATTGGAAGTAATTTCTTATGTATTTTATTGTTTTGTGAATTTCTTATGTATTTCTTTGTTTTTTCAACATTTTGTTTTATATTGTTTTTGATGAAATTTGTTGGGGACACTTTTGCAATCATAAACATCATAAAATTTATTCATTTCAACTAGTAAAAGCAAAAATAATCATTCATTTATGATTTTTGGCTATAAACCCAATTTCCATTGATTTTGTACACAAAATCACATTTTTGAGCAATTTGAGCAATATTTGGGTTGACATGCGTGTATAAAAAGTCGCGCAGTTTCGTAATGATACGTCCGATTTTTGCGAAAACGGTCTCAAAGATGCACAAGACTTGAAAGTAAAGAGTCAGTGAGCGACGCAATCAAAAGATTTTGCACGGCTGCATGGTCGCGAAATGTCGAGGGTGGTGTCAAATTGACCCCCCCCCCCTCCCCGGTTAATATAGGGTTAACCCTCTTTGTACCATTAAAACAAAGTCTGTAGACTTGACAGGTGATATTCTGAGTGTGTTACTGAAAGGGTTAATCTTCTAACAAGAATGCAGGTAGTTGGTTCTTGCTGTCAATACACTGGCTGTTTTGAGACGGCAATTTATACATAGTTGCTACGTTTAGGATGCTAAAACCTTGTATCTTTTTTTTTTAGCGATAATGACTCTTTTATGTTATCCTGTACATTGCCTGCCCTAATATTTTATCCAACTATCAGATTTTAGTTTCAAATGATGTACCACGCTCACATAAAAAGGCGGCTATCTCATTTATTATGAAGTCATAAGTGTGAAGGCAGGCATGATTTTTTTTTTCTTCCCCCTTATACATTTAGCATGTCTGAGGTAAAAAAAAACAACCTATTGTCACCCATACATGTATGTTAAGTTTGAACTATCCTCCTCCTCCTCAATTGCCATATCTAGTGATGTTGGTGATTCATGAAATGCCAGGCTTTCCTATCCATTGCCAGTCTAAGAAGCTCAATCTTCAGTCCATTCCAGTCCATGTTGCGATGCTCTGAATTTGAACCATACCATGTGTATTCATGTATGGCCACACAAACTGAATTGACTTTGTTCTTTTTTGTACAGGTATATCCATGTTGACCTTTGCTCTCATTATGTCTGCCCGTATGGGGATATTTCAAGAGACGCTATACAAAGTGCATGGTAAACACCCAAGAGAGGCCTTGTTTTACTCGGTAAGTACATGTACACTAAACTCATTTGGAACTTAGGCTGCAGTCAAAGGTAGACAGCATTGGTCACCCATGTGCAAGGTGTTAAGAAAATGTTATATATTTTGATTATTTGTTTGTGTGTCACAAACAGCCATTCTTCTTTTGCCAAATTACATGGTAATATGTAAGTCTAATAAGCACATTTGTATTAAAGGGAAGTGATATTCGGAGAGGTAAAAAATGATTCAAAAAGTGAATGAGTTGAAACATATGTAGACTGATTTGAGTGTATATCCAGGCTGGCATGAATGTCTTGATTTTTGTTGACATGAGGAGAAATGAGCATGCTTTTGCCAGTTAAGTACTGAATTAAAGTATGAACTTGATAAAAAATGTTCCCTCAATATTTAATTTGTCAAAATGTATGATAAGTTGCTCCACTATGTGTAGCAGACCACACAATGTTTTTGGAGCTGCCATTGAAGATGGTTTGAATTTGCTTTAACATACATTTCCCATAGACCCTGTGTCGAGATATCCTGTGTCTAGTCTTCAGTGGGTTAAGGGAGACACTTTATGATTCATTATTTTGTTTCCTGTTCCCCTTGTCTATGCCAGCATGCTCTTCCTCTACCTGGATTTCTGCTTCTAGCTAAAGACATCTACAATCATGCTGTATTATACAGTGCTACAGGTTAGTAACCATGTACAGTGCAAGTAAAAAAAAATGAGAAACCTAGGCTAGAGAATATTTTTAGACGTGATATCCAAAAAATGTTTTATTGCAGTACTGGTCCAGTAATCATAATCATATTGACAGTACTTTATTGCTCAGGAGATCGTACTACAACAACTAAGACTACTATCATTGCCAATCCCAATGACTATGAATAAACATGTCTCTATAATCCCGATAATATAAATGCCACAGGGATATTGTATGAAATCATTTTTGCATCAATAACATTTGTAAGCTACTTAATGATGAAGGTTATTATATCAAAAGTTGTTCATAAAATATGATAACAGAAGAGTCATTAATGAACTTTGCCGTATTATGTGTTGCCAATATCAGAATATGTTGAGTCTGGCCCTTTGACCTAGAATTGGTTTGCTCTAGTGGGATTTATTAAAGTGAATTAAATAGAATGGTTCATTCAGGGTTGGGCGGGAAATACCGGCGGTAATTACTGGTAAATACCGTCCGGGAAATAAGAGGCCGTCCGGTAAATATGGCAAAAAACAGGAAATAAGATTAAAACATCAATTCTGACAACTTTTTCTTCATTTTAATGAGAAGATATTGCTAGAGAATTGTCTACATAGCTAAACTGATCTAAATATTCACTTATTTTTATTCAAATGTACCCCTACATTTCATACATGTATATTTGGAAATTTTATATTCGCTCAACGAGTCCATGTTAATAGCTTGGTCATCAACCAGGACTAGAAATTTTCCTCGTGTCAATTATCTGCATTCTTTGAACCTTTTTCTTTTATTTCTGTTAGGACAGTTTTCCAGACTGTATGCATGACAAAAAAAAAAATTCTTTAAGTAACCTGTAAATGTAATGTAGTCTATAGTTTGTACACTACTACACTGGCCCCTTGGGACGTGATTGGGATCATGGCTTAAAGCCCAAGTTTAGTTTTGGGGATTTTTTTTATTTGAAAGCTTTATGTCCAAAGGTCATATCACACCAATAACAGATTCTGAATGTCTTTCGTTTTGTTTAGGTTTTCAGGGTACCCCCGAGATTTTCGACTATATTTCACATTATAGCATCCAAAGGGTTAATAAGGTTTTAAGGTTATCTGAGTTATACCTCATCGGAAAGAACAGACTCCGCTCTTTAAAAAAATCACCCACCCATATGGTAGTATATTTTATATTTCCCAGTATTTCCTGGTAAAAAGGCGGTAAATACCGGTATTTCCAGGTATTTCCCGTCCGTACGGGAAATAAGGCTACCATCCGGCAAGTATGTCAACCCTGAGTTCATTAATATTCTTCATATTTACTTCATTTACAAGTACGTACTGTACATTTTCTAAAATTAAAGCAAAGATTGTTCAAACACCTTTATTGGCTGCCAACACTAAAACACATCAAATCAAAACAAATTCATGTAATTAGCATTTCACCTGGCAGGGTTCATCAAATTTGAGTATGTGGTAGACAGTGTGTGTCCTTTGTTTTGACTCAAATCATCTCCATTTCTTTTTTCCTTTGCAGAACCTGTGTTAATTGCAGCAGGTTTTTCTATACCTAAGTTGTGGCTGTTTCTGCTGGGGAATGTTATCACACAATATCCTTTTACTTGATAAATCTCAAAATAACTACTAACACTGTATTATGTAATATATTGGTAATGTTTTGATTCATTTTCAGCCCTTGAAGAGAGTGAAAGATGTCGTGAGTGGAATTGATTTTATTCCACGTCATTGTATTTTGTTTTATTTTATTCCTATTTGTTTTATCTTATCTTATTTTGTTGCATTTGTTGCATTTGTTGTATTTCTTTTTATTTCATTTTATTGTATTTTATCTTTTTTTCACTTTATTTTAGTTATTTTCATGTATTTTATATCAATTTTATTATTTTTCTTTGTCTTTATTTCATCTCATTGTATTCCATGTTACGTTTTGTGAAAATTCTATTTTATATTTTATTTCATTTCACTTTTGCTTTCATCTTTTATATTATTTCAAGGACAAAAAATATTTTAGCTAGGTGGAGTCTGAAATATCTTTACTGATGTAATTATCTTCTTGCTCACGTGGTAGTGTTTCATGTTCCTTGACCTTTGACCTGCACATATATCTGCATCCGCGGAGTGTTCATCCTGACCACAGAGTGTCCGTCCCTCATCGTCACCCTGGTCGTCACTCTCCGGAAGTTCATTAGTCTGGTGCTGTCCATCATCTACTTTCAGAACCCCTTCACCACGTGGCACTGGATCGGTACGGCCATGGTATTCGGTGGTACGCTGCTGTTCACCGGAGTCTTCCACCAACTAAAAGATGCCATCTTGGGAACATCAGTTCCAGAGGAAAAGAAAGCGGAATAATAACAGTACTTACTTGGTTTATACGACCATTTTTAACTATCAAATAGTAGACTTGGGTCACAATTGTTTTCTTTTTATTGAAAAGGATATATTTAAGTGGCAAAGTTAACGTTTTATCGACAAATTGGTGCCTTGATGGGGTATATAAATTGTCTTACATCACTTCAAGAACAACATTTATCACCATGATATTATTTTCTTAATTTATCACTGACACAAATTAAGGTATTCTTGTATTAAAATTGGTAAAAGTAAGGTATGTGTTGTAAATTAGTATTATATTTGTATGTAGGTACATGTACGTATGAAAATTCTTAACCTGTTGGAGACAAAGAATGAGATATATTGGAATGAGATCAGAGGAGAGTATGTTATATTAGAATCAAATTGTCTCTAACAGAATAATTTTGATTGGAGTTTTTATTAGCTCACCTGAGCCAAAGGCTCACTTGAGCTATTACTGTTGTTTTTTGTCTGGCTTCCTTCATTTGTCATTTGTCGTGAGTCGTGTGGTGTGTGTTGTACTTTAACTTTTTATATTTTCATCTTTTTCATAAAAAAATGCACGATCAGATTAAGACTAAACTTTGTAGGAATAATGCAATAAGGAAGGGGATTCAAGGTTCCTGAACGTATAGGCACATGGCTCCCTTGGGGACCGCAGGGGCAGGCCCCTAAAGGCAGCAAACAGGTACATATAAAACATTGTCATTCCTGGTCCAGAAGTAGAACAGCGAAGTTATATTGTGAGTTGACATTTTTTTTTGGTGAAGTAATAAAAGGTTTTTAGGACGCACCATCCAGGATGGTCATATTGGGTCCCGCCCCAAGAGGGGATAATACATTGGAGTCGGATGAAAAGAGTAAAAATCACATCGTCATCTGCTTTATTGAAACACAGATTTACAGATTTTAACCAAATTTTAGGCATTATCAGCGTATGGTGAGGTAATGTAAAAGTTTTCAAATGGTTTGTTATGGCCCAACATTGTGCGGTACATATCAGGCCAAAACTATGTCTGAATCTTCTCAAGATCGCTGCTCCTTAGTTTGTTTAAGTTATTGTATTTATTTTAGGTGAAAGCATCTCTATTTATTCAGTGGCTTATCTAAGGGGGTGGGAGATATGCCAGCTTGATTTTTGTCTTTATTACTAGACATTTTTGAGCATGCAATATTTTCTGAATGACCAGTATCAGTACATGTACAAGTAGTTTATAATTGGGCCTACCTCAAATGCAACGTTCTGTCATAAATATTGCTCTTCTCTGCCAATTGCGTAGAGTGCAGATCAGACAGTTTTGACACTATTTTTTTTCCATCTTGCAAAGGTCCTGCATGGCAATGTCCATAAAATTAATGTCTTTTTTTTTTTACTTACAGACATTTTCCATTGCTTATTTGATTATTCCATAAGAACATTATGGGTATCATAAGTCTTGCAAAATGTTCCTGCTGGAATACAGAAAAAAGAATATTTATTTAGCATTATGTCCTGTTCTATCTTGACAGTTTCAGGAAGTGTTAACCTGCTGGGACATGCATGCTCATTAGGTGGGAAAAGCAACATCTATGCATTTGGGGTCGATCCAGTTATATATGATTATTGTTAATATGTACATGTACCATGATGCATGTGGATCACCCACATTTCAAGTGAAGTAAGGTCGTGATCACACTAGGCACATTTGATGTAGGGACATGGAGTCGACCCTAGGTCGAAACCACTTCCCCCACTGATATGAACACAAAACAAGTGGTTTCGACCCTACATCGACTCCACATCCACGATGTGGATCGAAACTACCTGATTGAGGTAGTTTCGACCCTAGGAGGTGGGTTAAATTTCGTAATGTGAACGCAATATGTGGAGTCGATCCAGATCGACTCCACATATACAGGAAGTTACCTAACGCACCAGGACGGGCTTTGCTCCACTCACTCCTCTCGGCCGGCATCGTCGCCGCAAAAATCAGTCCCACTGTAACAATCATGCGGAGCAACATTTGCCTTTGATAGATGGCAATGAAATTATCATATATTGAATACATTTGTCGCAATCTAAATTTTGCACGAGATCTGCGAATGCGATTTCTACGGCGAAATGCAGTGTGCAAGTACAACACAGCGGCAAACACAGTGTCGTCCATCTTGGATGTGCCGATCTCCAATTTGTTTCCGTGGTAACGGCGCTTTACTTCCGGGCCATTCTAACATCCGAGTAAGTGGATTCACGCCACTTACGTCATAACCCACTTTTAATGTGGATTATTGCGGTAGTGAGACGCGAATACATGATGGATCGACACCACTCAACTACCTAGGTACGAACCCACATATGTGTAATGTGATCACGACCTAAGAGATTTTGTCGACTTAATTAACAGATTTGATCTTAAAGTATAAATTTAAAGTTGTCAAATCAGTTTCTATTCTCTAATACTCAAACTAGAAGCTTTTCAAGAGTGTGTGATTTTCAGGGCATTATTAGATGGCATAGGTCTACTTGATTTTTAATGCAGTGAGTAAAATAAATAGACCAGGCAATAGGTTTTAATTTGGACATGTCTTGATTTCTTTTGGACCATATTTATGTTTTGGATATTTCCAGAGGAAAAAAGAAGAAACTTGTTCTTGAAGTACTGTATTGCCGATTGTTAATCAGCAGTATTACTAGAATCAATCATGTGTGATAAGTAGCATATCTGATGGTGCTGGTATATTTTATTGAAGTTTTGCACCATTTATTTAATTACAAAATGTGTGAGGCAAGTAAAATGAAATGGAAATTTAAAAAAATTAAAGAATAATGCAGATGTGATTATGTATGTATCTAACTTGATTACAGAATATTTATGTATCTGATGGTACATGTATTTAAATTTATTGAAATTTGTTACCTCTTATCTGTTATTAGTGATAAAGTACCAGTAGCAAAAGTAATTTAGAAGTAGTAGTACAGTAGACTCTTGTTATAACGAACTCCGTGGGACCGGGAAGTTTACTTTATTATATTGAAATTTTCTTATAATTAGGCTGCAAAATCAATGAAATACAAAGAAACAATTAATTTTTGGACAACAAAAAGTTTTTATTATAAAAAGATTTTGTTGTATCACTGTTCTCTGTAAAGAGCGTCCACTGTAGTAGTAGTAGAAGTAGTACTGTAGTAGTAGTATTAGTAGAAGTAGTTATAGTAGTAACAGATAGTAGTAGCAGTAGTATAACCTCTCCAAAATTATGTAGCATAGTCAAACTTGTCTATATGAGTAGGATCATAAATGCGCGCGCATTTACATTTTCTGGACTTGTAAGCGATATTTTGGGTCCTAGTGGTCAGGAAAGGTTTCTAATTGATGCAGAATTCAGTGAGAAATCCAAATTCATCAAAAAAACAACGGTATTCCGGATGGAAAGGGGTGCACGCGAAAAAAATGCACGCGTGCGCGCGCGCACCAAAATGCTCCATAAGATCTGAAACATATAGTACTGTCAACAAAAAGTCATTTGGAGCCCAATAAAACTTTGATGCGCACGCACACGCCTGTGGAGGCGCGCGCACACACGTGGTTAGGTTCAGCAGATGGCCCGTGACCTTTACTTGACCTCTGCCAAATTTGGTTGTTTTATTCGGCAGAAGGCTCGAGATATTGCAAATGTAGGTTAACTCTAACTTTTTACAAATGACGTCGTAGATGACGTCACGGACAAGTGACCACACTGACAAAAATTGTGTGGCGAGTTATTGACATGGGACATAACTATGCTAAGTTACAAGCTTATTGACAATGGCGTTAATGAGATATCTGGGACACAAGAAATGACCAGAAAGAAACAGGAAAAAAATAAAAAGAAAGATTCTGACGAAATCTATGGTGATCCGCGGTTACGCGGATCACCAAAAATTATTTGATGAAGTTCGTAGAATGTTACATTACTGTAGAAAAGCTTAGCTCGTTGAAATGCTATATATAACTGCCTTATTTAAATCGCAAGTTTAGTTTCGGCGTAGTTTTGTTATTTCAAATCTTTATGCCCAAAGGTCATATCGCACTAAATGTAATAACAGATTCTGAATGTCTTTCTTTTTTTTTAAATTAATTATTGAAAAATCTCGGGGGGGGGCAGATTTTCGACTACATTTTAAAGTATAGCATCCAAAGCATTATGAAGGTGTTAAGGTAACTCTGAATTATACCTCGGCTGACAGATCAGAGTCTGATCTTTCTGCTGAGGTATAATTCAGAT
>JZLH01S0090957.1:1946-12058 GCA_001188425.1 Eucidaris tribuloides | reverse complement strand
GCTGACAAACAAAAATATTTTGTACATATGAGTTAATTGAGACCTATGATGTAAGAGTTTCCAGCCCTTAAAAGTACTTCAGGTTTTCTTTTAGGGAAATGAAAGCAATAATGCCACTGATGTCATATAAGACTCATCAGCACATTTTCACACTGACCGCAAGTATTTTTCTCAACAACCAAATGGTCCAAACTACATCAGGCAGTTAAATGTTTCATTGCAATTAAGAGATGATAGTACACACAACAGGAGATTTGTTTTTCTCCACATACTAAAACTACACCTTTAAATCAAAACATGATGTCCCTTTCACATATGTTTGATATGTTACAGTATTGAACTCCAACATAAATTCATGTCAAAACTTCATACTAATAATAAGGTTTGAGTATACTCACTTGTAATGTTTTAGTGCAACTGTAGTAGGAGATACTTTCATCTTCTTACACAACTTCTTTGCATCACTATGTGAAAAAAAAGAAGTGATGAAGATACAATAATAATATTAGTTTTGATTTACATAGTCCCTTATATGAATTCATCGTCTTTACAAAACAGTTACAAACTAAACAGCTTGAACAATGCCCCAATTTCATATGATATCGTTTATATTTCAAAAACTTTACAATATAAATCCAAAATTTTGAACACTGCATTTTTATATACCTATCTTTACTTCCATAAAATCTGAGCAAAACGTTTGGTGTGCAAATAAAATACACAACCTTCC
This sequence comes from Eucidaris tribuloides, assembly GCA_001188425.1. NCBI lineage: Eukaryota > Metazoa > Echinodermata > Echinoidea > Cidaroida > Cidaridae > Eucidaris > Eucidaris tribuloides. Next base: position 11,328 of record JZLH01S0090957.1, on the reverse strand, counting down.
AGCAGAAAAGTTCCCTCTTGAATCATCATGATCATCATTCCATAAAGAAATTGTACACAGGTCTATACCCTTGATCAATCTTTGAGAGCAGCGGTAGTACATGTAGCAAACATAAGGCCACATGTGGTAAAATCACTACCAGCCACAAACATACAGCTCATCACGTCTACAATTTCAGAAAGCATGGTTTGTCACTTCTTCCTGGTAGTATCTTTCACATTAGGAAACCCAGCGAGCGAAATGAGCATTTAATTGAAATTTAATTCCGAGTGATAAGTCTTGCTGGTTGCTTTCAGTTCACAGCCAGTGCATCCATAGAACAATGAACTCATATCACTGTGTACATGATAACATAAACTTATACAGCCTGGATATAATTTGGCACATGTTCATGTAGGCATACATGACAAGTTGTAAGTCTGGATGCCTTGTAACCTAGACAAGGTGTAAACAGAATGAATTTTGTGCACTGGGAACATAACCACACATAGATCCCCTGGGAGTGGGGGGGGGGGGCACTGTCATTGCAAGGTGTACACCATGCGCGTGTGAAAAATGCGTAAAAAGGGTTGTTTTTCACGTTCGGGCGATGTACCCGCGTACAGTGAAAAGGGTATCAAAATCGCCAAAATCAGGAAAAAATATACCTTTAACTGTAATAATAACATGCCAAAGTCGTAGATCTGCACTGAATAATACACATACATGTAAAGTCCATACAGGTTTAAATCCTCTGGCATGTTAAGAGTTAACAAAAGGTTGACTTAAATGATATCTTTTCAGACTTGAATACTTGTTCAGGGTATTCTGAGATTGAAGGATTTTACTTGTTTAGGGTCATTTTGAAAGTCCGTACAAGCACATGGTGTACACCTTGTAATGACAGTGCCCCCCCCGGCATAGATCTGCTGGATTATGCACATACAATGTACATGTAGGCAGATCCTGCGATGCCATTTCTTTCTAGTTTAGGTTTCACAAAATGTTTTACACATGTATTTTCCATCATTGGCCCAATTTTAATTGAGGCTTGTCCCAGCCCTGATAACGAGGGTGACCTCCCTCTTTCAGCAAAACCTCGCCATCTCGATCAATTCTGAGCATCCTCCTCTCTCAAACTAACCCTCTTGAGGTCCTCCTCCACCTGCCTTAATGCAGGGCTCGACACTAGCACTTGCCCGCTTGCCCGGGGCAAGTAGAATTTTATGTCGGGCCAGTAAAAACTCAAAATGTTAAAATTTACTTGCCCGATTGGGCAAGTAAAATTTTGATCATGAAATCAGCAAAACATAACAATTTTACCAAAAACGAACAAAATATGTCTAAAATCTTGTGTTCAGTTAACTTAAAATACTAAATTTCATTATTTTGTTCATTGTACTCACTTTTATGACTCTTTAAATTCATAAATCACATATTCTGCAACCTCCAGAATTAAAATAACAACATCCAATTCTACAAAAGGGCATTGTTGGTTAAAATTAGTGAGAAATCATTTTTTATGTTTTTGATTAATTTGTATATTTTCGGGCAAGAAAATTTTTTATTCGGGCAAGTAAAAATCTGAAAGTGATCATTTTACTTGCCCAAAGGGCAAGTAGGCAAAAAAGTTAGTGTGGAGCCCTGCTTAATGACATCTTCTTCAGTCAAATGTCCTTGCTTTCTTTGTTTATTTACTCTGAACTTCAACACTTTTCTTGGAACATGCTCATCATCCCTTTCTCAACACATGCTTGCACCACTGCACTCCATTTGCCCTCAACAGCTGTTGAAATACTATATGCTGTTTCATCATTTAAAAGTATCATGACTTCTAACAAAAACTGACAGCCTCACGCCTAAATTACCTCCCTACATCACATAGAAGTTCATACATTGTGCCACCAGACAAAACCCCATTCACACAACAATGATAATGTGTTTTTAGCAGGAAAACCACAAGTGGAGCACTAGTGCTGTGTGGCTGCACCCTAGCCTAGTGTGGTCTGTATCTTTCAGAGAGTTAAAGGGCGTTGATATGATTTGGAGAAGTAAAAAATGTCTCAAGAACCAAATAGGTTGAAACAAACATGTATACACCAGCTGGACTGTATCTCCTGATTGGAAGGATTTGTCTTGAATTTGTTTAATTGAATCTTGTGGAGAGACAAGCTCTAATTTACCAGTACTGAATTACTCTGGTGTCCCCAACATAAACTGGTCCAATACAAAGATTCACAACGAATTCACCTGTCACATTGAACATTAATGGTGATTATTAATGAAAAGTAATAAACAATTAACCATGAAATTTAGTTAAGTTTTTTTTTTTTTTTAGTTTTACAATTTCTAGGGTGCAAACTTGCAAAGTCATTTTTTAAATGTAATGTTTAACATTGTGGAAGTTCCATTGAAAAAAATTGTGATATCTGACATACAAGATACAATGATTTTTACTTTTTTAAAGCACTTAATGATCATTTTGAAATGAGATTTTTTTCAGGGCTTCATTTTCAGACTTTATCAGAGACACTAGTAGCATGGCGGATCATGTAGCTCAGATTGATTTTTTTTTTTAAACTGGAAACTTTGTTAAACTATGCCTTTAAGATTTAATGAGGATACTGGAACTGGAAGTTTCATCACTCAGCAGCAAAACTACTCTCCCCTTGATGCAGAGGAAATTTAGTCTTCCACCGATGACTAAGCTAGCACAGTGGCAGGCAGATCCAGGTGTTTCCTAAAGAGGGGACTGAGGTCAATGTGTGTGCACAAGGTATTTTGAGCTGACAGCCCTCCCCCCCAACCCCCCCCCCAAAAAAAAAGTCAGATGATGTTGCTCAAGGGGTGGGGCAGGGGCGATAAGGACGTTTTGGAGCATTAACAACATTATTTTTTTCGGGGGGGGGGTGCAGGCGACTCCCCCACCATCCCTTACTGTTATGAACGAAAACAGACCTGTGCATGTATACAATGTGTGTCAATAAAAACGAAACCCACAATCAATCCCAAATATCTCAAATGGAAAAATAAAGACATCATGGAACCGACACATGATTTCAGGAAATAATAGCATTGTAATCATTTTGCTTTCTTACTGTATATTAGTCATTCAAATTCAGTCACAAATGGCTGCTCAGCAATCATTTTTGTAAAACATACATGGAAATTGCTTTCGTCCAAGTTTTAAGGCTGCAGTCTGTATGCATGACTGGTTGCTTTGTTATGAATGCTCTGACGAATGTCATCATGCTGCATACTATACCAACTTGGACAAAACCAATTTTCGTTATACAAAAGTAATGAGAGCAGTCATTCATGACTGAATATGAATGAACAATATACCCTACAAAAGTAAGTGATCCTGCTATCACTGCAAAATTATGATACCTTTTTTCTTTTCTTTTTTGAGAATTTGGGATTGAGTCTGGGTTTCCTTTTTACTGACTCACAGTCACACTGCTTGGCTCTGCTCCATTGGGAACTTAGGTAGCTAGGATAATAACCTTGCTTGAACTGCTAACCCTAGATTTGGCAGGGCTGCAACCCTCCTGCACTTGGTGGTAGTCTCCCGCTATGCCAGTAAACTGTGAATCTCTCACTGTTTGGTCAATTTGCCCAATGGAACAGTTTTCCTTCACACTTGATCAAATGGGGAAAATGGGGGAATTCACACAGCTCTATGATCACATATGGTGGGGTTGATTTCACCTTCATTTCCAAAACTGGTCAACCTATCTAGAAAACCAGTTTTGGTAAACCAGTTTACAGGTGAATCCTGAAAAGTTCAAAATGATTTTGGATCATTAATATTGATTAAGGAGTCAATGTTAACTGTTTCGATGCAACACTAATCAAGGGTAACCCCTGTACATTATTTGTTAAAGGCACTATATAACATTGTGAAAGCCCCATTTAAAACATTGTCACACTTTGCTATTGGACAGTGGTTGAATGGACAAATAAACACCCTAGAAATCAAAACTTTAGACAGTTACGCAGTCATTAGCAAACTACATGTATGTAGGCCTACAGATAAATATCAGCACATGTATGAATTATTCTCAGCTGATGAAAATTCTGCAATACAAAAGTGGAATGGTTGCTCAATGATTTTCACATTTTAAAAGCATTCAATGATCGTTTTGATCTGCAATTTTTTCAGGGCTTCATTTTCAGACCTCATCAGAGACACTGGTAGAATGGGTAATCATGTACTTCTGATTTTTTTTTTAAAGGGAAACATTGTTCATCAATACCTATTTTCAGAAAGGCATTAAAAACCCATCTTTTTAGCAGTTTGTAGTTTTAAGATTACATATTTGTATACAATTGTAAGCGCTTTGGCCTAATGGGAAAAGCGCAGTATAAGTGATAATATAATAATAATAATAATAATAATATGATGCCTTTAAACATGCACAACATTGAAAAATCATCCAGCACATGCTGGCCGACAGCCGAAAGGGCACTACTGCTGAACAAAGTTACCTGCAATCCACAAATGCTAGAGTAGCAAGGCCTTTCATTTCTGAGGCTACGTCACTGTAGATATCCATCCAACTGTCTGCTGCTTTAGCTGGAATGAAGAAAAAAATGTGATTGGATTCTATTCAATACTCTCTAGAAAGGTGGAGATGATGATGATGATGATGATATGCATGATGGCGACAGAAATGGAGTTATAAAGATGATGTTTTGAAGATGATCAAAATAATGATGATGATCAAAATGATGTTAAAGGGTTAGTCCATGGGGATGGGTCAACTTTTGTGACATTTATATCAGAAATGAGAAACTGTGCTCTGTTTCAGCCAAGTAACAATTATCAATACCTATGTTAGCCTAAAAGGTGTTAACTTTGTTACAAGTGCTTTAGCATCATTGTATGTTAAGAGTGCATATGTTGAAGTTTGTGTTAATGTTATATAAATGTGATGTCCATGTAACGGAGAGGAAAGAGCCGATGATTTTCAAGTTAGAGGCAATATAGTGTTAACCCTAAAAGGCCCAAGCTATTTTTGGCTCTCCAGTGGGGGCCCCGGGGGGGGGGGGGGGGCGACGATTGATAACAAGATAACATATTTTTAGAAAGAAAATAAGTATTTTAAGTAAACTTTGCCTGTTTGGGGTTCATATTTTGTGACACCATACATGCAGTGATAATGTAACGCGTATAAGCACGTATTACTATGCACTGTTGGTTGTGCCAAAGAGTTAAAATACCACAGATAAATGATTTTTTTGGTTCATTCTGGTACACCTTTTTGATGGAATTACACTTTGATACATCAAATCTTGTATAATATAGTAATAAACCATGGGAAATAAACAAAAATATCAAGAAAAATGAATTTTTAATATTTTGTTATTGTTTATATTGTTTTGGTGCCAAAAACAAAGAAAAACAACAGAAATTTATTGAATAGGCCTATGTTCTTAAATAGATACAACATAAGTTTCATGTCATACATGAGCCAAAAGAAATAAAAAACAAGTGACAGTAACTCTTTTGTGTAGTGGAAAAACAATGAAACATCAAAAAATGACGGACATAGCCTTCAAAATGTGGTTGCCATGGCAACACGATTTCACACGTAACCCTAAATTATACACCAAAATCTCGCCACAAAATTTTAGGAAAAGTCACCAATTTTGATGAAACTTCGTCGAAAATTGTGGTAGTGGCGAAAGAAAATGTGGTAGGGGGACACATTGTGACCCCCCCCCCCCCCTGGGCTTTTCAGGGTTAAAGGCAGGGGATCTCTTTTGCATGCCTAAAAATTAACATTGTGTAAATACAATGGCATTTTGAAGAAAATACCATCTGGGAACCTTTAGCAAAATACAGGAGCTAGAAACTCAGTTTTGGTGGAATTATAGTGACCGTTAAACTCAGATTTAAATTTTTTTCTCGCGAGAAAAAAATCCTACCATAGAACGTACACTAAACAGCTATTTTTTTTTATTTTGCATTTTTCAAATTCTAGGCAATCACTGACCCCCAGATTTCAGAGACATGCCCTTCATCAATAGCCTAAGGGCATGGGTTATCTTTTCCTGGTCTGCAAGGATGTTTGCAAATGAGATCCACTGCCTTTAAAGCCCTTCTGCCAAACAACTGATGATGTTTACTCCATCAAAAAATATCTAAAGGTGAGTTGGTCTTCAGTGTGTAACAGACAAGCTCATAAAATACCTCTGTTACAAGGCATCGCTGTAGTTTTTGACCCAACCCCATGTACTGACCCTACATCTAGTCATTGTCAGTATTCTTCATCACCCATGATGATGATGATGATGATGATGACGACGACAAGGACGACGAGGATGAAGAGGATGATGATGATGATGATGATGATGATGATACATGACACCTGATCATTTGGAAGTACAATTTTTTCAGGGATTCATTTTTAGACCTTATCAGCGACACTTACATCACAAACGATTATATAGCTCAGATAAAACTCTGGAAACCTTTCATTTGCTACATCGTGTGACAACTGGTTTACTGTACTCTCTCATCTTTGATTCCACGATGATCAACATTTTCCGTTCTATCTGGACACATTGCTACGATTATATCCTAGGAGTCAAGTGTACCATAGTTAAGTTGTGGCATAGTATTTACCAGATTTCGCATAGAGGATCATGACATTGTTGTGGGTCCTCAGCTCCTTTTTAAGCTCCTTGACATCGGACAGATCCAGTACATGTCTACGGTTGGTACTCTTCTTGGCTTCTGCCACGGCCACCAGAATCTGTTACAGTGAATTGTGAGAAATACACACCTGCATCAAACAGACTTCACTGCATTTTAATCAAAGTAGTGTGATGAGTCATACTGAAGGCAAACTATAGTTTTATTTTGTGGTGGAAAAACTCTGTCATTTTGTGTATACTTAGATAAATGTACACGTATGTGTACATGATGTACTGTATTAAAGGGAGAGTCCAACCTGACGTCAAGTTAATTCTAACCCGTTTGAGACTAAACTTACCATTTAACTTGTGTTGGGGTCTCTGGAAACTATGTGTTATAGTGAAATCAAATCGTCTCTAATGGGTTAATGAGTAGAAAAATGAGAGAAATATATTAATGAAAGTTTGGTGAAAATCCACCAAAGAAAAATGAACTTCCTTTCAAAGTTTTAATTTTGTGACATCACATGCGAGCAGCTCCCCATATCCATAAATTGCCCTATTTTAATGGTTTATGATGAATGGGGATTTTTTCATACAGAAGCCTGAATGAAATATGTTTCTGATTGAATGTAGGGGCCTACATGTAAAATAATTTTCAATTTTGAATTTTCTGAGAAAATGGCATTTCATGGAATTTATATTATGTGACAAATGGAAAATTTAGAACTGTGTTATTCTTTGGCTAAATAGGGATGTGTGTACTGTAACCGAGTAAAGAGAACCAGGTCTAAGGTAAGGTCGTTTCATCAAAAAGAGGATGTGTGCTTCGAGGATATTTCTGCATTAAAATAGAACTCAATTCTATGATCTTTCTTGTGGGTTAACCTCTGTGATAGAGAGGAGATCTGTGGGACAAACTTATTTTTCAACAGTCATCTACACATAACATGTAGGGCCTACGATAGAATCACAGTAAATCTTTGGTGGCATGTTGACGAAATCACTTGAAAACACGTCAACAAGAACCGATGTGAAAATTTCATAATCACAACACAAGAAAACACTTGATCATCAGTGTCTTTTTACTATCTTAATTTTGTGGGTAAAAAGTAAAAAGTAAAAACCCAACTCAGGATTGCCCTGTCTGACACAAAATTGTTTATGTGTTCTGAACAAAAAGAAATTTATTTTTTCTCATTAATTTCAACAGTTCACAATCATCACTCAAACGCGAGTGTCAGTAGCTTATTGTGCAATCACATTCACATGTCTGCATGTCAACAAAAAAATTACACCAACAGGACCAAGTTTCAAGCTATTTCTAGTCTGAGAAAACAAGGCATGCGCAAGCTCGTTATTGCACTTTTTTTGGTGTCAAGATACAAGATCAACACCAGAATATCAATTATAAAACAGAACAAATTACTTCCACGATAGTATTGTCAGATGGACAGTTGAAGCATGCCCAAATGTCCACACTAAATGACAATGCCAAAACTCTCTAACGTTAGATCTACTCGGTCTTAACGTAGACCAACAGCAGTTCGAAGGCGCCGCTCAGATCACCGCAACGGCAACAGCTTCACAGGCCGCACTGCCCCCGTGCAATCGGGGTGTCATTTCGGCGACAAGCTCCACGCACTCGTCCTCACAAAACCATCAAAAGTTTTAACAAGTTATAGCTTCTGATTAAAGAAGTCTCCTCACAATTTGAGGATGCTTTGCTCAGACGATAACTCTACTTGTGATATACACGAAAATTTAATAGACCATTACGCACTCTTACCAAAATACTGGCCAAAATACACGTGGTGGACCATCGGTCAAACAGACCTCGAATCGTCGCCATTTTGCATGTTTTGCCACGTTACGTCGTGTGCTACAGACGACGTACCTCTCACCGCATTCCACGTGTACAATGGAGAGTGCTAGAGTAGAGTAGAGAGTGGGGTTTGAATGGGCGTGGCGGGTGCAAGTGATGGGCGCGGTCGGCATTGGTCCAGGAAGATGCCCTTCATGGGGGGAGGGGGGAGGGGGAGCCAATGGATGGTTTTTAAAGGGCTTGTAAGAATCATTTAATCATTATTCAATCAATGTTATCAATCAATGAAGCGAGTAGTTTTGATCACCCGTCGCCGTTCATGACTGATCTTCGGGTATGGACATTATTGTATAAACTTAAAATTTCTTCTTTATAACGCTGTTTCATGTTATCTTACACATTGTGTTAGCAGGGCTATACCACACAAAATTAAGTAATCTTTACACAAATTTTAAAAGAAACTATTCCGCTTATGTTCAGGGAGTCATCTTTCACATTCAGCCCACATTTTTAAGAAATTTAAGACATTAGTTGATTTGCACATTTACTATATTGCTTTTCTTGATTTCTTTTATTTAAAAAAAGGTATGTGACCCTTGTAGGCCTACTTATCTCCGAAATATCTATAGTAAAACATAATACACGAAATTGCAATGACTGTCACAATCATTGTTTCAAAAATAAACAGTGCTAAAAAAACAATTTAGAAAATATCCGTACGTGACCATTTTCCATCAGTTTGGTCCAAAAAGGACGAGGTGTTTGTAATAGTCTTTCTTTAGTCACTATATCTCCTATCAAAGTATGTAGGCCAACATTCAATTTGATCTCATAATCTGATTCAGAGTAATTTTGTCTTGTTCTTGACTGATGTTTTGTTTATAGTTTCTTGTATATGTTACAATTCGACCCCCTTGAGGACTACCCCCCCCC